>WEDG01000101.1:0-215545 GCA_017591395.1 Schistocephalus solidus
CTTGAAAGGACAGAAATCGAAAGAAAAGGAAACCAAGTAGTTCTAACGAGGCGCCAAAAATAAATACATGGCGAACCCTTTCCTTACATCAAGAATGTGTCTGAACTCGTCGAAAGACACCTAAGGAAGCACCAAATTCATGTGGCGCACAAACCGACAACTACTTTGCGTACCCAGCTTGTCCACCCTAAGGATAGGGTCAACTATTTGGATAAGAAAGAAGTCATCTACAAGATCCCGTGTGAAGCATGTGATGCCGTGTATTGTCGTCAGCCAGGCAAATCCGCCTCTACACGCATCTATGAACATCAGTTGGCAGTAAAGAGGCGGACCATCTGTCCCAAACAGCTATGCATACTCTAGACACCGGGCACACCTTTCGCTTGGGATAAAACTCGGATTGTCGCTGCCTGTTCCTCCAAGAAAGGTCGAGAGTTCCTCGAGGCGATGCATTCAGATGACTCATGCATCAACAGACATATCGAGTTGGATGCGACGTACAGACATCTCAAGGAGAAATGGAAGAAACGAGAACCAATCAGGACAGGCTGATACACACAGCGGCCGCTCACTGGTGCCAATGTTCACGCCAGTATCGATTTTTCGCGATTACGATGTCAACTGTTTTTGCCACATTTGTTACTCCGCCTGCGTCTCGACGACGACCCGGAGAACCGGTGTTGAAAAATTTTACACAATAAAGCTCCATTTCCCATAGAACGTATTCAACTTCAACTTTTATTTCTTGGGATGCTTTCTTTCACTACTTATATATATATATATATATATATATATATATATATATATATATATATATATATATATATATATCCGTGCCCCACCCCGTGAGTTGTTTCCTAGTTTTCTAATTGATTAACGTAACCCTTTCTATGTACGTAGAGCGTCCTTTTCTTATAGGTGTTAACGAAAGAATAAAATAGCAGAGGGTGTCGCACATACGAAGGCGAATTTAATCAACCAACACTTAGTTCATTATCAGCGCGATGCGCATTCAACAAGCTGTCGAGGTTGCTTGTTAAAATGCTACCCCTTTAACTCATTTCTTTGAAATCACTAACAGACCTACAAAGTGAATTATCATATAATCAAAGTCAGCCCCACCATTTTATGGTTGAATTAAAGTAAAAGTACTTTAAATAAGAATATCAAAGCAAAGCGAAACTCAATGTGTCTGACAAACATTAGTTCAAATCAACAAAGTCAGCTCCACTGAATGATGCATTCGATCCTTCTGGAGGCGGCTGGCACATCCTAGCTTTAATGGCTAGCAAATAATTAGTTTGCAGGAGCAAATGCCTAAATGAACGACGAGGAGCTGCCGTTCCCTATGTAAGCAGAGCCGTTGAACTCATCGTTATGCATGTTGTCCTAAATGCAAAAAATATATAATAAGTGTTAATTGACGCATTTGACAGTAGTCCTGACAAGGCCTTGAGGGAGCTTAGAAATTCGGCTTGGACCTTAAAATGGAGGGTTCTATCCCAGTATACTTTAAATATCGAATCTGTACTTACTAAAATGATTAACGAAATGATCACGACGTCTATTTCAAGTTGAGTATTCAGAATTAAGTGTTCTTAAATGGATTAGTGATCAATGTGTTGTAAAGGCTGTCGAAATCGGCTCTGAGGTGGGTCATGTTTACCACCTTCGTCCAGTTACAGCACAAGTTATTGAAGTGACATTAAGAAACTGGGAAAAGGACGCTGCAGTTTTGCCGTTATAACCGGTGAAATTGGTCAAGATAACGAAGCTCTGAGCGAAGATCACCAAGTATTTTTCGGGATAATTACATAGATCCAAACCACCGTCAAGCAAATGGCGAGATGACATTCAGTAGTTTACGGAATTGGCGAATGAAAGTGCTGAGATTCGCATAGCATTTGTTTGAGAATGATTCAAACACCTGTATCGGAAAGCGTATGATGGCTCAGAAAACCGATTCAGTGGTTCAGTGCTCGAGGTTTGAAATGAGGACTGAAGATGTGCCCAGAGGAACCAACAGATAGTGAGAAGTTAAATACCCTGTTGACGATCACCAACCTTGCTTGGAACTGCTGGGTTCCAGGCTGATTGCCTCAAGGGTAATGCAACTTCGCTTCGACTCAGACACTTGACTGAATTTCCACTCGCAAACGACATGCACCCTGATAGTCGTGGGTGTGCAAGTTCCACTTGGGAACCCAGTAGCACAGTCGACACAGCATTGGCCACCGGATATGTCACCACTCGTGTAATGCAACACACACCAATCGGAGAACACTTGAATCGCTCCACAGACCTCTGCAAGCAGTTGCCACAACTGCCTCTTACTCACTCAGGCATGGCTGGACGCAGCCAACGTCAGTGGCCCCTGCTGCCTGAAACAGCAAATCACGGTTATGTGCTAGTCAACTGATTCAGCTACACTGCCTAATCAAAGCACGTGGGCACGAATAAGCCTAAAGCCGAGAAGTTTTTATCTTTAAACTGTCGTGGAGTTTCGAAACGTTGGAAACTGAGGTAGTTCTAAGTACATGCACTACTTGCTTGTGCGGGGTAAGCCAAACGATCTGACGACGATAGATTTGTCACCGTCCATATTTTCTGGTCGAGGAATTTTTCTGTTGGCAGGAGAAGGCCACTCGGTGGACGCAAGGAAACCTGGAGGAAATGTGTGAATGAGTGGAGAGGTCAACAGTAATTGTGTTGTTCCCGCTGGTGTGTGAAGGTCAATAAAACAAAAGTTCGAGTTTCCAGCCACAGTTGGGAAGAAGAAGATAGGAGCATGTTAACAACAGATTTGTTTGCCTGACGAGTCAATTTCCCATTCGACTCAAATTGAAAAGGCCTTTGGGGCCCGCAGCGGCAATTGCTTAACAGGGACCAGTAGTGGACATTTGTAAGTGGCTTTTAGGGTAAAACAAAGGCTATTTGAAAACATTCCCGCTGAATTTGACGCTTATTGGCGCCATTAAGGGCAGCAAGCCGACCTGAAAGTGAAAAGAGACAGAAGCCCTTTTTGATTCTGTCAGAAAAATAAAATTCGTTGATGAGCACTCACTGATCGTGCCATTCTGCCTTGGGGCTCACTCTCGAGCCCCACCAGCTGCCACGCTGCGGCTAGTAGTAGTAAAGGCGGATGAACAATGCCGGCAGCAAAATATGAGGCCGTAGCAA
Source organism: Schistocephalus solidus (assembly GCA_017591395.1). Classification (NCBI taxonomy): domain Eukaryota; kingdom Metazoa; phylum Platyhelminthes; class Cestoda; order Diphyllobothriidea; family Diphyllobothriidae; genus Schistocephalus; species Schistocephalus solidus. The sequence continues at coordinate 3,181 of WEDG01000101.1, forward strand.
GTAATATTCGTTGTAAAAAAGACTGAAGTTGGGATGTAAGCAATGTTAAAAACCCAGAGTAAAATGCTCCGGCGTTTTGTGGTCGAGAGCCACAAATAGGGACTTGAGAAGGAGGAGCCCTAAGCTATGGGAATATACCATGTTTGCCAAAGCAGCAGTCGATTATGTGTGAAATATATTATTTCAACTAATTTTGATAATAAAATGTCTATAACTTTTAATGTTCCCTAAGTATAGGGCCAATGTTTTTCTGAGCTGTCTGTGAAACTTATTGTATTGTATGAGGCACGGGATCATGCACAGTTGGAGTAATACATTTTACGGCTTTTCAAAATGTTGGCTATAATTTTAGACCCAGTATAAGAAACAGAAGACGGGCGATTTTTTCGTATTGAATGCGCATTATTCCTCGAATTCACAAGCATTTTGGAATTATGAAAGTATTTATGGATTTAACAAACCACGTTTTTACGGGAACAGCATACTTTGTATTTCTCTAAATGTATAAGTGTATGTATATTCCACCTTTGAACCTGTTCAACGCAAGGTGGTATACATGATCTGTGAAAGTAATTTAATTTTGATATTTATGTCGTTATAAATTTGCCTCCCAACATAGCACTGCCTGTTAACATCAAAAGTGGTTCAATGTATAGTGAATTTATTAACTCAGTTCATTCATCTAGTCATTCATTCCTTCATTGAAGTATTTTATGTTTAAAGTTTGAACCATACATTTTTTTACATGTTTACATTTAGAGTTATTCAGTATCTTTAAAGTTTCATGTCTGACATGTTTTAAGCACGTGAATTAGCCTTGTTAGTCCTATCTGCACTCCTTATCTGCACTCCTATAAAATTCTATAAAATCCTTTCCTAAAATTTTCAATTCAATCTTTCTTAGAGCTACTGAGAATTTATGAAAAAATGTGCTTGATTAGTAGTTATTCCAAAGCTTTTTCTTAAGATAAAACTTGCATGCGATCATGCTTAAAATTATTTGACTCCACCGTTTGAGCCTCGATTGAACGGTGGATTTATCGCAGTATAGTTCCGTTTTTTCCAACATTCTCTTTAACTACCGTTTTATGATGGCCTGATTTGTCGGCATTCGTTTGATCTTCTACCCCCTAGAACTTCGATTTCATGACTGACTTCTTCTGTCGGATTCTGGCCACAAGCCAAGTGCAAGACCGACTTTTGAAATCCCCCAAGCTAGTGCTCGCAAACGCTTGACTGCGAAAATGTCAAAAAAATGAGTTTCATGGAATCCCTTAAATGCAATTTATAAAACAGTCCAGTTTTGCAAGTTGTACCAGCACACATTTGGCTAAGGCCGAGATGATGCTTAACACCTTACAGACGTTGTGATGTTTGTGCCGACACGTCTTAGGTTCCTGTGGATTAACCCGTAGATTAAGATCCCTTTTACATTGCTAAACTTCCAATTTTATTGACCAAAACCGAGGGCAATGTCCACCATGACCATCCGTCGGTGCAGTAGGCACGCCTTTAGGGCCAACAAAGAAATGGATCTTTTAAAGGGAGGGAGCAGAGTTTAAATCACCACCAACCTGACTCTTAAAAAGGAGACCTGGAGCCTCGACGTCACCCAGGTTTTGATAGCACATTTGACTACGAGTTAAAGTAAAAGACCTCCCACCACTGACATCCTGTCGCATGACCTCGGACGCCCGAAAGTCCTGTCAATGGGGTATTTCGATCACATACACAGACAAACAGATCCAAATGAGGAACCCACTTCATCACATCATGTGGTCATGCACACTTAAAACCGAATATGTCTGTCAAGCTAAGTACTATAAAACCAGGAAATTATGACTGATGTGATAAGTAAATCCCACTTCGTCAGAGGAAAAATTAGCCGACCCACGGGCCTCCTACTGATTTCTGCACTCTGCCGTTTTAAATGTACCTTCAGAGATGTGTAGATTGTTACTTGAGCAACTTGCATAAACTACCCAGGATTATTTCTCTCTCCTGTCCATAGCAAACGCGCACTGTCTAATGTCCAACTCGGCCTCCATCTGTCACATTAACCGGTACTTAAACCAGTGCTTGTTTCTTGACCCCTAGTCTTTTTAATAGTGTTTTTCAAATTTTAAAAAAACAACATATTAGCAGATATTTATTGAAATTATAAAAAAATATTGTTATGTTCATTTACCTTCCCAGGTACACTCTTAATGCACCGTTGCTTATACAAACTTTTCTGGAATATTTAAATACACTTGGAATTGCAAATAATACGGTGCTTAGGTCAGGTTAGTCACTGAAATGTCGAAGTAACGATGCCTAGATAATTCATCCTTAACTAGTAAAGGCGCGGTCAGAGAATTATCAATTTTTCGATTCCATATAAAACGTTTGTCAAACTTTGGATTTCTTTAGCAGTTTGGTTGGGGAAACCAACTTTTTTTAATGATTCGAATTAACCATGTTTTCAGTAAGAAGTTAAGCAGTCAAAATGATGCCGAAATACAACCAGCAGATTTTCGTTTTCAGAATCTTTCTTATCTATTTTCTGTTAATTTGCTCTTAATTGTTTTTCTTATAACATTGCTTAGATGATGATGTCTGGTGCCAGAAGTACAAATCACGTAAGTTCGTTCTTATAATTTCGATAAAATGCATTGATTTGCAATAAAAAGTGTAAACATTTTTAAGGCTACACTCACTTCCATGAGATTTAATCTGTTCGTATGCTTAATATTTTTAGCATGCTGCGTTTTTGAAATAAATATTTTGTTTAAACCACATTCGAATACCAACTGATATTTTGCTTCCTTAAACAAAGTACATTGGCATATATGTATATTGGCATATGTATATTGGCATAAATATAAGACGATCTCCTGAAATATAGGTTTCTTAACTATCGGGAAGAATGCCGGACCGTTATTCCAATCATTATCTCACTGATTTATTTTATATATTTTTCACCTATTTTTAACCTCCAAAGGATGCGGCCGCATTGCAGCGTGGAATACACATATCCTCTTTTCTTACGTATATCCCTGTTGGACAGATGCAAAATAGCGAACACCTACAAGTCGGGTCCTACTATAGACAATTATATAGGTAACTGTACTGGGCATTTTTGATAGCCATTCAGCCTGCAACGACGCCAGTTTGAGTAGGCATGACATATGAACTCAAGCACTTTAATATACGACTGGACTATTGTAAATAACATAGACAAAAGAACACACTTCATTCTCTAGTAGTGTCGCTGATAATAGTTGATAATAATTTAATACCGTTCCAAGGCAAGTTGCATGCCAAGTGCCAACCTGTAAAAGAGGCAAAAAAATGGCTAACGTTAAGTTCATATGACTTTAAATATTCCTGTTGCAAATCCTGCTTTGAATGTTAGTGCGCCAAGCTCCGTGAAATAAGCACTAGAATTAAATTTCTGGTTATCACTGATGATCAAAAGAAGCAAAATATTTTATAGAGACATTTTCTCATTATTTTAGCAACAGGAAAACAAAAGAAAATTATTGTAATACAAAAGCGCTTATGATATCATCGTTGCGTGTGTTCCCAAGGCAAATTATCTAAATGTTGTCATTATCGAAACCTGGGAATATTTAAGTATTATGATATAAGTAGTGGCACATTCACACCTTTTTCAATAGATACAATAACAAAGGACATCGTTTTATTGCAGTTTATGATTTTCAGCTAGAGCAATTTTTACATGAGGACAAACGATCCACTATTTAACTTGACATTAATTTGAGACGCATTCCGTTAAGTCAATAACAGAAAACGTTGCTTGATTATCGCAACTGTGGCTTTTCGGCCATTGAACGGCGTCTGAATAAGGCCGTCAGTGAGATGCTCACTAGCGCTGTGTGTACGTATGCTGCAGAAAGCCTCATTTTAGCGACAATAGCCCTGGTCCCAATATGCAGTGTGGACAAAGTCGTATAACACTCGTATCACCCATTTGCTGCCATAAATCACAATCTTTTCGATGAAATCCCAGAAATAAGGCTGCATTTTGGTTGAATAAGGAGTTCCATCCTTCAGAACATTCACGGCTGCCTTCCTCACGTTTGAATGGCTTGGAGATATGTACAGCAGGGCATTTTCCATCCAAAAATAGCCTTTGTATGAACGTCAAGGTCTCTAGAGACAGTGGATGGAATTACGGTGCAGCTGATTGGAAGCCTGGACGGCACATTTGTCTTGACTAGCCCATCCCGCTTAGTAACGCGTTATAAATAGCTACAGGGTGTTAGTACCAAATTTAAGTCCAGAGCAACATTAGCTCCTAATCTGTATGAAAACACCCTGAAATAAATTATGGCTGCATGTTTAGCTCACTGCTTGAACTCTAGTTACACTGACGTAAGCAGCCGTTCCGTGAGCACATTACGCATCAATTTAATATCATTTTATAAAATTTTAAATATATTTTTAGTTTTTATCATGATATTCAAACAAATTGGTAATTGAGGATTCGTATAGGTGAGTGGTTAGCGGGAGTTCGATTCAGTTATCACAGAAGTTACCAGGAGAAATCAAGGAAATATTCAGCTTAAATTAAAAAGTTTTTTTCAAAATCCTTTTAAATTCTGGGTTTTTATGCTTATGAGACGTCATTAAAAGATACAGAAAAACGCCGATGTTCAGGAGCATTTAGTAATGGAGAACAGCATATATTTTTGTAAATTAGGTTTTGCACGTCTTTGTATTTCATGAAAGGCGACTATTTTGAGAGAAGAATAGCAGTGAGTCTTGTTGCACCACATAATTGTATTCCACTTGTCCATTAGTTCAAAAATATTTTTCCAAGTCGTATAACCTCTTGATCCTTGAATCTCCAATAATTGAGCCACGAGGATAGGATCATTAAATCCCACTTAGGAGTCCATTTAATGACTTGGACATGGCTTTTACCCCTATATCTGTCTTTTTTTGTTTTTCCCGCAACCCCTGAAGATGTATTTCTTCAAGAGTTTGAGAGCTCTCAATAATTTAAAAATATTTCTTATGCTTGAATGGATTTTGCCTTTGATCCTGCAGTCCTCTGCGGAATGACCCATCGCATTCATTCTTATTAAGTGTGTTCTTTATGGTTTGTATCCGTTGCCGGGATAGGGGGATCGCGCAAGAAGTCCTTGCCAGTCATGCACTTATTCTAGGAAACAACTTTCCAGTGAGATTTTTAAGGCTGGTCTTCCGATAAAAGTTCCTCCAGCCTTTGCTCGCACACCATCAAAATTTGAACCTGATAGTTAACAGAAGAATTTAAAAGTGGTACTTATTTGACCCTCGGAACGTGTAGATTTTAGTAATATTTTAAAATAACTCCGGAAGCCAAAACTGCATTGCAGTTTTCAAATATTTAGCTACATGTTTTTACCAGACGGCATTATCAAAGCTTATGTAAATTAAATTAAATTATATTATTTAAGTCACATTTATTAAGTCAAATTAAACGATAATTTATTTTAAATAAAAAAACAATTAAAATGCAACAGCGTTTAACATGCCTTAAAGAGAAATAAAAGTAGGTTTGGGACACTGACTGAATAAAATATAAAAATTTGGCTCGTTTATTTATGTGGAAGGTCCGCGTCATTTTCTTTTCAAGCGTTTAGTAAAGGACTGGCAACTATTTTATCATTGATAACTCTCTTCTTTTGTCTTGCAGTTTCATATTTTTATACGGCGATATAAGTTTATTTTTTTTTATTTGCTTTGGGCTGTTCATTGGATCTGCGGGGTTCCATCAATAAAGTCTGTGTCAGCCTACGGCTCACAGCTATGCACGCAGCAGAGTAAATGGCCGGGATTCAACATGACCCAGATTTACCCCAGACACGATGGTCTAACAGACTGGTTTTTAGTCACGTTTATCTACACGAGTATCAGGTCGCAAGAATGCAATTCTTGTGCATTAACGTGCTAGGACTGATAGAGATTGTCGGATCTGAGTTTATCCTACGTCCGTTTACTTGGGAAAGCCCGTCTGACCTCTCCCGCATCAACCCAGAACACGGCGGGAAACCCAGATTGAAATTTTCAAGGGTGCAAATTTCATGTTTACAACAAGCGCGGTAATCGCTGTCACATCCACTGTCTGAAACAGTACTGAGAGGTTCTTTTTAAAAGCGTACGTTTTGGGAAATTGGAGATAATTGGCCTAGCTCTGACAATACTGCTGTCTAACTGATTCCCATTCCAGAAATATTTAACTAAGCTTCAAGGATGAGACTGCATTCTCCAGAGTGCTTGATAGTTAGATGATCACAAACAATGATGCACATCGTGTGCCCCACGACACGTTGGTCGCAGATATGGTGACTTACCTCGTGAAAATAGCCGACATTTACAAATGAGTGATAATCACTCCCAAACTGCCATCCATGCATATATCGAAGTTTTGAAATAAGTATAAAAAACTCTGCGCACGTTTAAAACTTAACGAATGTGTGAAAAGTAATATTACTGTGTTTAGAAATACAAAAATGTGTTAGAAAGGCAGCATAAATAAAAAGGCGGGAAAAATTACCGAAATTGTGATTAATAAATTGAAATAGAAATTTCAGTTGAAATCCTAAACATAGCAATTATGAAACACAAGTTATGTACAGCACAATGAATGTCCGAAACCCCAGTTTTCAAAAGTACGCGTAAAGTATTACGGTGAGTAAAACACTGTGCATGTGGCGTACTTCCTTCTCTTTGAATGTTCGAAGTCAATAGTGCCCACCTGTTAAACATGCTCCAAGAATGTGATAACCGTAGTGGATAGCGACTGAAAAGTCCTGGGATGACTTTATTGCTGGTTTTACCCACACACTTTGGTAGCGTCCTGTTGCTTCGCAATCCGTGCGAATTGAATACTTTTCAATCTTCGAGAATAAGGCATAACGCGAGCCAAAGGTAACTGGCTTTCTTGGTGCTGCACGTAACTTACCGTTACCCATTTTGTTAATATAATGGTAACTTTCCTTTCGTCTATTTTCTTTACTCGTATTTTTGGTATTGGCTTATAATTTCTATCAGCTCATCCTTGAAATACCGGTAAATATTTTACAATTTTTAGTGTTTTCAAGCAATTGGAAATAAATTTAGCTTCTGTTTTTTGTGTTTATGGCAACCTTTAAAATACTATTTTACTTACGAGCACTTTCCAGAAAAGTCAGTCTTTGAATATTCGCTCTGAAAGAAGAGAGCCGTTTGGGTTTTTTGTACATTCACCTGTACAGGAAAACTGATGGCTGAGAGAAATTATCGTTCACAACAAACGTCGGCAACAAATTTGACCAGGAGCACTTAAAACACTCTCCATTAAAAGTTTTCTTTTGAAAACGTGCTAAAGGGGACGAATATTAGCTGAAAAATATTTATGTGAATATAAGGTTTTTATACTAAAGGAAAATGTTGCCGCTTGAACATTTTTGCTAAAGTTGCAGACGAAAATGAATAAAACTTACTTTTCACTCTATATTGGAGCGTTTTTCACAAAATTAGTTTACCTAAATGCCCCGTTCTAAGATTGTAAATGCACACGCCGAATATATATTAGGCCAAACGAAAACTGCTCCACTACTGCCCTCTACGTTTCTTTGTTCCAAATTAGCGGAAATTGTGGTACACAAGAAGTAGGTTAATATTTAACGCTTAATATTTAACGTAGGTATGTCTAAGCGTTCATCTCCACAGCATCTTGTCCGTTTTTTATTTACCACTCCAATTTTCCACGCAGTAAAATTAAATACTGTTTGTCAATTTTATAACTGAATTTATCGCAAAATAAGTCAGATTTTATAAAATGAATATTTTTTAAAGCTGTCACCATTTCTTCTTTTTGAAAAATGATGTGATTTCATTCACTTGAGTTCACTCGAGTTTCCTTAATTTCAGATCAGATTTTTCAATTCAAGAAGGTATTTATTTGAAACCTATCTTGCGGATTTAATGTGCTTTTGTAGCACACCCCAAAAAAACTATGGATTATTTTTTTGAGGTAACATTACCAAGAACATTTCTTGTATATCCAGCAACCTCAGATTTCGCCAAAATTATGCTTGTTTTTATTCAATTTATTCAATGTTTAATGTATTATTCTTTAAGTAGGAGGCTTTCCGAGCGTCACATTTGCTCGAAAAAAAACCAAAATATCGAAGACCAAATATATTACAAACTATCCACTCAAATAATGATCACACTTTGCAGGAGATATTTTATCTACTGTATACGTGATAAGGGGTATCTTGGTAGAAGATATGTGTGCATTTTCACACTATTCTATATAACCCACCTGCACCCGATGTAAAAACAAGTTCAGTGAGACCGGAGGTGGGATCGAGTGACTGAAAAAGATTAACAGCCTGCCTGCGTGTGAAACACATTTCTGAAAATTTAACATTTGGCGCGTTTTTCACAGAAGCAAGATTAGCTCGAATCCACAGGAGTGCAAGTGACATAGCGACCATAGTAAGAAGATGCCAACAAATTCTGACTTTTCTTTCTACAACGACCGCTCTGCCATTCAACGTGAAAAAAAAACACGATAAAAGTCACCCACGCTGCCACGCTTCCTAAATTGACTTGTCGTTTCAATTGCATGTAGGTTTTGCAAAGTAAATGCCACTCAGTCTTCATCTAGGAAAAACCACACGTTCGTTTATTCTACGGAGAATGTTTCCCACGATCCCGCAGAAATTAAAATTGGATGTGGACCGAGGTGCATAATTCACATAATTATTAATAAATAGAAAGGTGCCAGTATATTCACTTAGACATTGTTATCTTTCTAAACCCATAATTGCAAGCGATTTTCGATCCAAAAGTTTAAATTTTCGCGAATAACAACTTTAAGGATCTTATTTCCTACAAATCAACAGAAGAACTGCTCTTTGTTATTTATTTGTATAAAATATGCTAAGGTTTATAAGAATAAGGAAAAACAATGGATTTTTCAGCTGCCGTTTAACATGCGCATACAAAACAGGCATCTTTGCGTGACTGAATTATCTTCACATTATGCAGCATGACAACTAATATTACAAGCTGGCATAACACATCGGTCCTAACCAGAATTCTTTCACATAAATGTTTAATGTTTTATGAGATATATTTAATTGTGGCAAGCCACATTTTTTTGAATAATTCTGATAGTTTGACAGGATCGGAAACTGCTGCACTGGTAGAAGTCATTTATTAATTTTGGTTTGCAAAACATAATAACGTTAGCTTCGCCCAATACGAATATTAACCGTACAAGCTTGCATTGTGGACCACGAGTTTTTTCAGTCCTGATTGAATCTTGGTTGTCAAATCTGCCGAACGCTATGCCTTGTTAATTAATATGTCTTACTTCCGCTACATAACCTTTTTCCAAAAGTCAGTAGGTTTCATGAATCACTACTAAAGGAAATCACATGCGGCTGGCATAAATTAGTTGCTTTAAGATATTGTGGTTTACGAGTGATTCGACAGAGTGAAAGAATTTCCCAATATGCTCCTAACTACCAGGATGTACAGGGGCCTCTTGAGAATTTCTTCAACACGTAGGGCATTTCAGATGAGCTCCTGGATTGACAAAAAGAGCGCTTGCGCCGCGAAGAATACCTGGAGTATCTTTCCAGTTTTATTTTAAAGTCTTTATGCCTGCGTCATCTCTAGTAAACTGCTTCCATTATAAAGCAGTTGGGTTGCGTAGGACCTTTTTACTTAGTGGATTTTTGGCTTTCAGGAGAAAATAAATTGATTTTAAGCTATTTGTGGTTGGTATTAAATGCGAAATGTGGTGCAGAAAGCTAAATAAATGCCAGTGCATTCCAACTATTGATCGGCCGCCAATACAATAGAACCTTTCGAAAATTGATGTGGACCCGTAATTATGATACTATTCAGATTCATGTTTAGGGTTTAGTGGGAATTATAAGCTTGAGTACAAGATGAATGGCATATATCTAGTCATCCCTTGCTTAATCTTTTACTCTCTAAAATGCTCCATTGTTCACCACATATTACCAGGATCGCACTTGTTTTAGTTACCAACTAGCTTAACACTGTTACGAAGGCCTTAATATTTGGCCGTAAACTAGGAATCTGCATCAGTTCCTTGCTCGCCAGTAACCAAACGTTTCTGAAAATCAAGATGTAAACTGTATGGACTTCTCATGACCTTTTGAAATAAACAGTCATTCAAATCGATTTAGTATCATTTTGTTCAGTTAGGCGCAGGTATAGGTACCCCCGTACCACATTGGACCGTAAGTTAGATGCCAGAGGACAACCGTTTGCGTTTCCTAACTTCTAACCTAACCACAAACCTTAGATTTATACTTTCAACAGTTACCCTAACCGTATTCCTAACCTTCCTAACCTCGCACTAATTCACAGCTTACTACAAAGCTAGCCTAGTTATATGCGAGTTTGTAGAAACGTGCCTTGCAGTTGTGGTCTACACTCTGCTGGTTCGTCCTTTCCTGCACCATTACCTTTAGAGAAACTAACCAAGCAACTTATTTCACATTGTACTTTTGCGTTCGATGCACTGCGTACGAAATTATTCCGAACGTTAACCCACTTAGCCGACAGACCTGGTTACTGGATGTTAGATTACGCGAGCGGGCTGCATTTTCTGCAAAGACCGAGGCGTACAGGCATGTACACATTTTCCCCATACTTTCTACGCACGAAAATTTTGAAACACTGGCTGGAACAGTAAACCACGTGCCGTCCAGTAGAGAATGCAGTCAATGCATAGAAGACATCACTGTTCTATAAAAGAAAAGGCAGCTAAGGATCAGGGCTGATTGTACGCGAAAATTGGAAATAATAGAATTAAGGCTTGCAGATTTAAAAGTTTGTAATTGGGGAATTTTTTAATCTCGAAGATTAGTTTAAAACTGAAGTGTCGGATATTCAAAGCATGAAATTAGTTTGCAGAAATGAGTCCTGACAAAGAATAGGGAAACTGAAATGGCCATTAATGGCTTATTAGATCTCATCACCTAACTATGGAGCCTTAAAGCACCGCGTCATGAGCAGGTCCCTAATTCCGATCATGAGGGCCCTTTCGGCATAGAAAGCAGTTTCCTGTAATTAAATCTTCTGATAATTTATCTAATGAGGGGTAGACAGATTTGTGTTAAAAATCGGCCTATCTTATTCGCAACCCAGCAGGAGCATTTTTCTGTTTTGTATGGTATTCTTCAAAGTCCATCCGTTTGGTTTGCTATAAAAACAGTTGATCGTAATATTTTATTCGATAAAACGTACTTTCAGTGAAAGGTGCATTCTTTCCCAATCCTTATTAGTCCTCACAAATGCTTACTCCATAAGTACGCGAACTGCTAGTGTTATTTGATATGAAGCCGCTATTTGCACATTGCACTCGAATCACAAAAAAGAGAGCAGCGTTAGCTGTGCCAACAGTGACTGTCATTTCACCATCGTGCAAGGCCACATATAATGCGATACTGATGGTTGGAATCGTCTATGCCGTCCCTCGTAATATACGCTAAATTGTGTTGCATTTCAGAAAGATCCTCTATTTCCGTGTTTTACCCTTAAACCAAAATTACCCCGAAAACATAACCATCACTATAATCTTAATACGAACGATGCCTTTGCCTTACACGTACCATAATGCTGACCTCATCCCAACCATTATTGAACCTGAATCCTTATCTTATTAAATTAAACTCTTATGTTTATTTCCTGGTCAGGTACATACTTCGCATTTCCTGTTCCCCTGTTCTGCACGTGGAACCACCTATATACACATGTATGGCTTTTTCGGGAGGTTCTATGATTTACTTAGATATATAAAATAAAAGTTATTGCACTGCATCGAATAGGTTACTTTGAAGTTAGACCGCTCTGGAAGAGTACGCATATTAGGGCTCATCGCGGGACTGGCAGCACGTCATTATAATTTAAAATCTTGTTTGTTTGACCTTCCTCTCACTTGTAATTGCCGTCTACCAGACAATAAGACCATGTCTGACACGTGCATACAGACAGGAAAGTTACCATTTTCTTACGGTTCTACTGACAAGTAGCCACGTCATTTTTTCCCTCCTTCTGAGGGTTTGCCCTTCTTGTCCTTTTGGCTGGCAATCTTACAAGCCAAAACATATTCGTGGCGCCCTCATTTTAGCCTGGTGAAAGTGCGTTAGATAGGGGCACCAACCTAGATCATTCACAACTAATTCTCCAAAAATTAGTGACTAACTGTTGACGAGCGAGATCAATGTGGATGCCAGGACAGAGGTCGTCGCCGAAGACTGTCATTCTTCAACTGCCGCACTTGGAAATAATGAGAGGAGGTATCACTACAAAAAAACCTCCTGTTATGGAAAACCAAATCCATGACAGTACACTCTATACATTCATCAGACCTAAACTAATCTAATCGTTTTACTCCAATACCTAAGCATTACCAAGTGCCTTGCAGTTGTTTTTAGCCAATCAGTGGCCATTTAGAGTCATTCTTAAATTTATGTGAGGCTTCCATAGATAGCAAATACTCTAGGCGTCGGTCATCGAGTTCCGTTATTATTATTATTATCTACTGGCCTGTTTATAACGCACGTTTGTCTGCCTGACGGCATACTGGAAGGCGTGACCCGCCTCCAGCACAGACAACTGTGTTACTGGACCGGGGTTTAAAGTCCCCGAGTTTTCTATCCTTCGCATGTGGAAAATCTGCGTTAACCGAAAATCCTCGCCAAGTCCATGTCGATCTGAGTTGCAGCATTCAAACCCGTTGGGCGGTACATGATATGTCTCGGATACATCAACTCCGGCCGACTTCTCACATCCGGACAGGCGCATAGCCTGCGTAATGGCCGGTAGTTCACGTCACGCCACTAAATGCGGCATCTATCACAAGAGGATGCCGGAACAAAAATCAGTCTTCGACAGTAAGGGGCATTGGCACATAACGTGGCAGTTAAGTATGCCATTTTGGCGGGGGCAGCGAAATAGCAGGCCCATGTGCAGGCGCACGTGCGCGACTCGTCGTGTACTTTTGCCGCTAGGTACCAAACCTTTCTGTGATATGCGGGGGTGGACTGGCGTGGTGTCCAAAGCTCTCCTCAAACACGTGAGCGGCCTTCCCCTGCGCAGTTGATGCAGTACACATCGAGTGGGGCTAAAATGTGGCTTTTCTTGCAGGCGTTGGCTTACACCGAAAACGCCATTCGAATGGCTTTATGGTGCCAGTAAGAAACGGAGTGTTAAAGTTGCTTTTTGTGATTCGGACGCAACACCAGAGAGATATGCAGGTAATGATGTGGGCGCTTAGGAAACAGGCCACAGGAAAAGGAACCATCCATGATATAGGCGGCTTTTCTCAAAAGTCAGGTGAATTTAGGTGTTGGATTAAGTTAAGGGTTAGTGTTAATTTTAGGAGCGGTTTTAAGTTTAAGGTTAAGGCCATAGTTGAGGTTATGGTCATCATGAGCTAGAAGGTAAGATTATAATCGTGTGAGTTGTAGGATCTAGTTTTAGGGCGGTGTTTGTGTCAAAATTAAGGTGATGGTTTAATTTTATGTTAGGGTTAGTGTGAGCCTTAAGACAAGGGTATATTTAAACTCCCTCAAAGTTACAGTAAGGACACTCATTTAAGCATGCGGGGAGGTTCCTATACTCCAGTTCTGTTTAGTGGCCATACAAGGCATCCTTACCAAAATGAGTTTTCTCTTCAGAGCGATGGTTGTATTCGCATTCTCATCATAGTGCATTTGTCTTTTTTCACAAAAGTTGCATACACTGCATAAGTGGTTGACTAAAAACATTCAACAAGCTCCTTTAAGTTTCTGAAATGGTCCTCCAAATATAAGCACTGCTCTTATTCGGAAACTGCAAACTACTTTGGTTATCCTAGCACTTATCTTGAAAGATCAAGTTAAAAGGGTTTCTGCGCAAGAGGTAATAGGATAGGTAATAAAATAATTCTACATATCCAAAGTTAAATACATAATTTATTACTGAGAAAATATATTTTTTCGGCCTTGTGTACATGGAATGAGAGTGCTCTCAATGTCTCATATAAGGATAAGTTGCAGAAATGTGTGTGTGCAGGAAATCTAGCGCAGCCACTTAGTGCGTGAACTTGGAAGTAATTCTTTGAAAGAAACCTTCTCGGTACTAAATTTGATATGAGTCTTTGAGCCAAATGCATCAGCTACTGCGGAATCACCGCGTTACCTTTACAACTTGCCAACAAGCAGTCAGTTGTATACAATTGCTTAAGTATTTACGATACTGACAGCACAGGTTCTAGCTCAAGGCCCAGACACGCGTGTTTTACAGATTTTGTGCCCCTGCCTGGCGTAAATGCGAAGTTTCCACTAATAATTGCGTACCCTAACGTTCCCAGTGTGTTTCCTGTCGTAGGAAACCATACGGAAACGCTGCAGGACCCACTGTTAAGACGAACCACTCACGGTTGCGTCATGCAACTGCGAATGATCGGTCCAACAGGCGTGTCTAGGCTTTTGGCTAGTTCCTGTTCTGACAGTTTGTTAAGTACGTAAGAATATGCATATTTGTTCGAAAACTTCTCACCTTGAATTAGTTCATAGTATTAACTGTCATTCAGAGTTGGCTGACGATCTTTAATACAATCTTAACGAACGCAATATAAAGATAGAATGAACGCCGAATGTTTTTTATCGTGTGTCTTCAGATTTCAATGTTTAGGTCATCAATTAACTCTACTGACCCTAGAAACGGATTTCACAAGGTTCTCTAATACAAGAAAGTGCAGAGTAAGCCTCCTTGTTTTGAACAGAAAAGAGTATTATTCAGGTTCTTGTCAGGATGAGCATGCTGTAAAGTAATCTCGAAGAGCGTATTTTTTGTACGGTGTCACCCTTAGTTCCACATCCTTCAAAACTCCTTCAACATTTAAGAAACAGTTCTTTCAACGGGTTCAATGAGACCTCGGGAGTCGATTGATTTGGACTTAAATGCCTCTGGTCTCGGTGTTTGAGACCCTAGGTAGGCTGAGAATTCACGTTGGCAACTTGGAGAGTCTCACGCAGTAAACAGCATGTACATCAAGCTTGTAAGCGTTTTGCATGCGTGCGTTGTTGGGGGAGTGCGGGGTGTCTAGATGGCGGCTAGTAGACCATAAATGGTTATCCTGGACTCTCAGTCAGTGTCGGTAGTCCATTATCTGCTGGAGCTGATCGTCGCATTCGATTGCCTGCCACCACCCAAAAGTTACCTCCACATCACGACGAGACAAGCAGATCTATTAACTCTATCGGTGAATCGTTCAAGCGTGGTTAAGGCGATGAAAGTTTGTGTGGTCCCGCTCAGCAAAGTAGAACATGTACGAACCCCTGTACTACGCTGATGGTGGTAATAGGGTGTTTTATGGGTGGAGTCAAACGGCTCATTGGACAGCATACTATAGGAAGAAGGAATGTCAAAAAATGTGCGCACATCATTAACTCGTCTACGAACACCAAATATCAGTGCAAAGGCGAGCAGATAATTTAAAAATGGGAAAAAGTGAATAGTCTAATTAACCTTAGTGTAGGCAGCCTGTAAATAAAAACAGAAGCAAGGCATTTAAAATGAAATGCACAAAGGTGAAACTTGGAGAAAAGCAGGAAATGCAACTTGATAGTCCACCATGAGTTGTTATATGAGTCACTATGAACGGACCATGGTCAAGCCTGAGCAAGGAAAACAGCACTGACATCAGTGACAAAGCTGTTGGCATAGGAACCCTTTTGTTTGTCTCGGCAGGCCATTTTTAGTGCTCAAAGCTGAGCGTTAAAAACTGATCCTAAGCATAACCTTTTAATATCATATAAAATCTCTTATTTTAACCCAAACTGTTACCTTAAACTTCGTACCCGAACCGTAAATTCTCAGCTCCAAACTCCTAACCAAAATTTTAACGTTAATTATAAACCGGTGAAGGAAATGGATTAGTGGAGTGTAGATTTTCTTGCCGTGCAAAACCTATATGAACACCTCACCCGAATATGAATTTAAGCAAAATTTCGAAATGTGTTTTGGATTAGAAACGGTTACTGCATTAGTGTTTTTATCTTGATTAAGGTGCAGCAAAATCCATAGATAATTCTATCATGTTAGGATGCCTAATTTAAATGGATTTGCCTCACTGCAATCCGGGAAAATGACATTATTAAAATGACCACAACAGCCTTGCAATGTCTTTCCATTGATTTGCGATTCCCCTTAAAATTCAAATACATATAATTAAAGCAGGCATAATAATATGCTATCTTGTATGCCTAATGTAAATACTTTATATTCAAATAAAGCCCTGTCGTTACAATCGCATTAAGGGTATCAGAACTGTTAGCGTTATATTTGCCGTACAAGGATAGTCATACTCTACGCAATAAGGAAAATATCATTCAGGGTTTTATCTTAAAAGCAGATACGATTTTTTATGAATGTACATTTTACAGCCTGAAAAAATCTTATAATAAGGAGCGTTTACACCCAAAAATGTGTCTTCTCTTCAGCCATGCATGTGAAGAAGATGTACCTGCCTTCAAATGGATTCGAAATTGAACCACAAAGAATTAGACCTGATCACTGGATCACGAATTTTGTAGCCTTATAAAGCTCTTTTTACAGTGATTGCATTTCCTTCTTCGCGAATACTTCCTGGAAATCGCCACTCTGCTTCTTTATCTTCTAGATCTTATGCATGCCTTTAAGTTAATATATTAGAATGCCTAAGGGCATTGAATATGAATGAGGCACGTAGTTATTTATTTTTATGAATGTTAGTTTTTTGCAAGTTGCCTGAAGGAAGCTCGTTCAAAAGACAGAACCCTGCAGTGCCTAAAATATCTAGAGCTTAGGCTGGACGTTAACTTATCTTCCACCCCTATTTGAGTAAACGTTGCTGTTCTAAAACACATTTTAGAATTTTGGCGAATAGTTGATCAGAGAGCACATCTAACGGAAGTCAGTATTTCATAGCTAAGCGAACAAATTGGTGAACCCATGCATTCGTAGCTTATTTGTCTGACCACGGCCAACGGGAGAAGCAGTTTACGACTCAATGGTTGGAACGTGAAACTTTATAACGCGCAATCACCAAAGAACACGGGATCTCACCTCAAATTCCACAAACCTAGGGTTGGCTAAGGCCGGCTGAAGATGGTTAATAAGCCAAAATGAGCGATTCTGGTCTCCTTTGTGTTTCTGACAGTCCCTTGTCTGCAATTATCTCACTTTAAGAAGGTGATGGTTAAGCAATCCTTCGAAACAATCGCATGCAAAACCAGAAGAAATGTGCAAGTCCTCGAAACAAAATTATTAAAATGAATATAATACCCATTCCTTAAGAAGAAACAAATTAACGATCAATAAGTTACGGTCGCATACTATGTAGCTCTATTTATCTGTCTGCTTGGTAATCCATCTCATATTTAAATTAATGTTTCAACTATAGAAGTGGCTCCAGTGTTTGTGCCCGGCCATTAGGTCAAAAAATCATAGGACATAGCAAAAGAGGCTAACTAAGCAACAGTCTACTTTTATTTTATATGTGAGATTTGGGTTGTTTTTTAGGTCATACATCTAAATACAATACCAAATGAAATCATTACCATTAAAATCGTGATCCACTTTCCGTGGTCTTGGTGAAATTAGAGGAAGAGGGGACTCTTTACTGGGAGCGTCACGCGTAAAACGAATCCGCTTACAGTTATCGGTGTGTGTGCCTGAAACTAACATACCTTGTTGACCAGAAAAACGTCTGACTAAAATTCACTGTTTAGTTATATTCCTTAATCAGTACCCTTTTGTGGTAAATATCACATTTGAGCGCGCCCAAAGCTTAACTTTCCTGAGCTATATAATTGACAAATGCATAATACGATTGCCTTACAAAAAAACAGAAGATACTAGAAAAGCCATAGTACATAGTCAATAGCTGCCGCTTTACGAAAGAATTACCAAAATATATAAGCAATTATTCAATATTTTCTTATTTAAAAATAACATCTTGAAAACCTTCAAAATACTGTCTAGTAGAGGATATGCGCTTATGCAATGTGTTTTCCACTGTTCTAAACATTTCCTTCATTCTTCTGAACTAATTATGTAACGTGCCTCCAGCGATTATTTTCCCAAACGCTTTTACTTTCTGAAAACGCATTCCTTGTAGTATTTTTCCTTCTTGGGAATAGGAAGGAGTTAAAGGTGACTAGGTGAGGCCAGATGGCCACAATTTATGTCGTTTTTTATTTACTACCTAAAACGAGCACGTACACACCTGTAGACAGTTATTTTTTAACTCTTGTGAGTAAACTATTTGATGCTGAAATCACAAACCAGTTTGGATGCGTTGTTTCTCAACTTTGTCATTGCAAAATCGATGAGAGTGCTGGGGAGCTTAATAAAATAATCAGTCTGTCCACTGCAATAATTTCTCTTAAACGCTACTTGCCTGGTTAACAGATAGTACCTAGTAAATGTACCTAGCGGAAGAGGGAAGTGCTATCAACTCATTTGCGTACATAAAGTAATTCTCATTTTTGCGTATATGCGCATGACATGCCTTCACACCACGTCCGTCTCTGCATCCAATCCCATCACCCATTGAAGGAAAGGCTCGGAAACGGTAAACACTGTAGAATTATTAATCCTCTCGGCACCTCTCCCGTTCTCAAAAACTACACCTTTTAAAATTGAATCCGGCACGACGCGGAAAAAGTCAAACCGACGGGACTGAGAGCCAAGTGCAACAGCTGCGTTTAATGTGATCTAAGCGGCACCCTCACTGATGTGAGATCCAAGCTGCCCTGACAGTAGTCTGATAAATGCCATGCAAGAAAACGTGTGTGGTTAAAGATAACTTTTATGGCCCCACACGGCGATCGACCGCACCCGGGATGCAGTTGGCTTTGCGTCCAAATTCTGGCCACTTCCATTTGTAGATTTAAGTGAGGGGTGGGGGCTGAGTTAAGGGATCTGTTTAAGGTTAGGGTTAAAGTCGGAGTTAGGGTAGGGTCAGGAGTATGTTAAGGGTCAATGCTTGGGTTCGTGATAATTGGTAGGCTTAACTTAAGGGCAAGAATTGGGTAACGATTAAGGTTACAGTTTAGTTTTATATAAGGCTTTATGTTAGGGTAAATCCAATAGACTTTTTCCACTTCCCAGAATTTATCCCAAGGCCACCTATGTTCAATGGACGGGGCGTTTCTAATCCCGAGTCCAGATTGGTTGATCCTTGCATTTCTGTGTAACACCCAAAGACGAACTCGTAGGCTTCATCAGCCAATACGTCCGAGCGCAACCCCAGTTAGCTGGGCCTACTTATTCAAACGTGCAGAGTAGATGAGGGAGGGAGTGTAGTGAGAAAGGGATAGAAGGGGAGCAGATTATACACAAGTGTGTTTCGCAATAAATAACAAGCCGGTGTTTTGGCTATTTAAGGGCACGTGGTCGATGCTGTTGCTGGAGATGGTCAAACTGGCAAAGCTTTCTGAGAGATCAGCATTCACACCACGGCAATATGTGCACCCAATGTCATCAGCAAGCTGTTGACATGTAAGAACAGCCGACTGGCGCATGGGAAATAGAAAAAGAAGAAGAAGATGGCTAAGGAGAATCGAGCTCCTGTCGGTTCTGATTTCTGCTCGAGACCTGCAAACACACAGGGTGTATTACACATATATGTTTTAGCTGCCGTGGCATAACACATTTGTTAAAATTAATACTTTAATCAGTAGTGTTGGTACACGTATTCGGTCCACTTGCAACTTAGCCAGATCGCATTTCAGATATCCAACGCTGCAATCAGAACTTCTGTGTTTGATATGACTAAAAAACCAATTTTCCTCCTTCAAAGCAGTATTCACCTACAGGCCATCCTCGAGCTTTATTGTTCCGAAAGGATTTCGGGTACAGCTCCAAGTTATCCATTCGCTGACCTACGTTTTAGAAACGACTGCACGAAACGTACGCAGGCCCAGGTTTCGCGTCCGACCTCCCTTTTCTCAAGGCCGGATTAGTGATATCCTCAAAGGTTCAGTAAGAAAAGAAAATAAACGAAAACAGGGTTTATGCTCTTAACGTTACCTACAATTACAACATCATAAGTACTTATGTGTAAAGCAGACTGCACAATGAGATCTATGCTATAAAAGTACACAAAATGGCGCTGTTGTTCGTGTGTGAGACGCGATTTGACAGATTATTCGAGAAACTCAGGAATAAACTAAAGGCGCTAGACAGAGTACGCAGATAAGCGGGGGATCAGAGAGCTAGGTGTTTCTTCAGGTAGGCGATGAGGATCTCCAGTGGGCGCTCTTGCCAGGCATGAATTACGTGATGTGGCGCGTCTATCTGATCACTTTTCAGACGATCGACAAGTGTAACGCAGAGAACCGCAGCTGGTTAAACAGAGAAAAAAATGTGAATGCATAGCAGAATGACTGTTATTTTCAAAGGTATAACTCAATGCTAATTTGAGGTAAGGGTGGGAGTAGGGACTTCCACGTTGAAAGTGGCTGGGCGCTAAAATTCGGTAGGATAAGCGTTATTGGTAGAAGTACCGGCAGGAGTATTTTTAAGGTTAAGGTTAGGGTTGAATTTTGGCACGGGAAAAGGGAATCCTGTGGAATAAAGCAACATACAATGGACGTGCATATTTTGATTCATAGTGTCTCTAAAGGATGCACACGGCAAGGCGGGTGTAGCAGCCAAGTTTTGGCAAGCCAACTATTCAGTTGTGTGCACCTCTAAACGCTGTTTAAAACTCTCACGGACATCCAGTGTGCAAGAGGGAAGTGTCAGTGGGCGATAATTAGATGCCGAATTATCATCCTGAAGACCGGTAAAGGGCGACTCGGACTAGCCAAAATCGGAAACCACGGTCGTCCGCACATTCCAGGCGCCACATACATCACCGTACTTGCGCTTAGACCGACAGCGCAAACTGCGAGTGCACCACACTAGCCGTAGGGGCGAGCCATGTATCCTCGTCTGCACGTGGTTCTTTGTTCTAGGCGTGGGTGACTGGCAAGCCGCACACCATGCGTGCATCTCGCCTGAAAGTCATATGCGAAAACAATCTCATGTAAGGTGTCCGTCAGCCACCAGGTAATCACCGGAGACGATTTATGGAACTCCGCTGTAGCCAGGAGAGCTAAGGACTTGCGGTCGATGATCCTCAATCTGCGAATCAAACATGGCACCCGATGGGACTGTATGTGTACAAACAGATAATGCCTCTGTGGCACTAAGGAGGTGCATGATCGTTACATTGGGAAAAACTGGCTGTTATAAAATGCGCGGAGCAAATTGACAGATAGTACCCTTCAGGTGGTTATGACCAAGTACAGTGCACGTTTTAGGATGAACTGTGAGACCATACTGGTTTGCTCAGCTGAAGATAGAAAAACAAGGTGCTGCCCATCATGACGAACCGAAAACGTGTCAAAACGGGAATTTTGTGGAAGGCAACCCATGGTATGTGAAATGGACCGTCCTTCTCACTGGGTCGTATAAGAAGGCAATGTGTGGTTGCCTAAACAGGACACGGTAATAGGTACTGACCACAACACATGTGTCTTTGAGCCCAATTCCCGCAATGTTAGGTTACGCATTAAGGTGATGCCTAGATTTAAGCGTAGTAATAAGTTTATCTGACCGAGCTCAGACTTATATTTTGCATCGCATTTATACTGATTTAAAGAAGCGTTCAAAATATACTTCTGGACATTGTTACACCTCGGTTTGGGGGTTCAGAGATAGAGAGCGACAGAGGTCCATTCATTTGACATTAGTGAATATTTAGGCAAATA
The DNA here is from genome assembly GCA_017591395.1 of Schistocephalus solidus. Lineage (NCBI taxonomy): Eukaryota > Metazoa > Platyhelminthes > Cestoda > Diphyllobothriidea > Diphyllobothriidae > Schistocephalus > Schistocephalus solidus. Next base: position 25,002 of record WEDG01000101.1, read on the forward strand.
CTTGTGTTTGAAAATGTATATCACGCTGAACAAGCCGTTGTCCACCCGTCATTCCCGCTCGAGGGATAATGGTCTTGACAAAGAAGGCGGACCGTTGTTCGTGGAGTATAACTGAGGGAGATAGAAGCTTTTTGGTAGCTGAAAACTAGCAAATATTCGCAAATAATTCATTTGAACTGGAAATGGTTTTATACTGCTAGGTATACCACAGAAGATGAAAATTGTTGAGCAAGCACCTGTAAAGTGAACATTTCGAGAGGATAAATTTTATTTCAGTTTTACAGTCAAATAGACGCCCTACAAATGCCGAAAGCTGATCATCGTTTTACACGTGGTCAGGTTTCGCAAGCGTTGCAAAGCTGAAAAATGGTGGCCAAATATTTTGAGCATTACAATTTTATGGCTGCAGGAACAAATTTCATCATTTAGACTTATTTATGCTTTGTGGAATTGAAGGCGATCGAAGGGGTTTGTAGGATGTAAGGTTAGCAGAAGAAATAAAATTGGACGCTTCAAAGGGGATTTTTAGAGAAAAATTTGAGAGGAGGGAGTAGGGGAACATTGTGCGTCGGCTTACCTCGAATACCGAGATGCTGACAGAAGGCAGCGAATCCAAGTGACTCCATTTCAATATTACGCACGCCCAGAGAAATAGGCTTTTTTCAAAAATTCTAGTTTCTCCTCCTTGCTGTACTCACATATGGCGCCATCGAGACGTCCCTGTTCTATGAATGTTAAGAGAAAAAAAAAAGTCTGTAAACCGTGCGGCAAAACATTAAAATAATCGAGCTTTGTTGACGTACTTTTCCTTCCACGTCATCGGCAGATTCTTATAAAAGCAATCAGTTTGGCGTACAGACTACTGCTATAGGCTTTTCATGAATATTGAACAAAAGAGGAACTAGCTCCTATTCCGATCACAATTGATAAAGCTACCGCGTAATGGAAGGGGTGCGTTGCAATAGGCGTTATCTTGGTTGGACGGGTCCTTCACACGTAAGAATACCTCTTCCTTCTCCTGGCAAAGCTGGGTGGACATCGGCGTCCAAAATGTGGGAGCGAACAACGCTTGAGACGAAGCAGTCGTTATCTGATTTAAATCTACTTGCTTTCACACTGTCCTGGATTATAAAAGCCTCCTGGCTAGAACAACTGAAGAATAAAAGGCTAACTGCTCAGGCCTCTCTTTGTCTCAAGTGCTGACTAGTGCACCAGCTTGACAAGATGGCTACTGAATTGGAAATGGAGTAGATGCATAGGTTTACTTACTGGTAATGCTTGACTACGTTCTCGGTTAACGAGGACTTGTTGAATCGACAGATGGTGTGGCTCTCCTTCTTGTCCATCGTATACTAAAGTAGTACAACAATTCAGGGCATTGCTGGAGGCAGAATTGTGCTAGGAAGGGTAGATCAGACTCCATATTTACTAGTTTGTTTTTCGGCTGGTTGTCTTGTGTACCCCCATGGAGATAAATTCAGCTATGAGCCTCCAGCCATTCGACGAAAGAAGTACGAATGGCACGAACATACATGAAATTACGCCATTTGACCCTAGCCACAAGCCGCTGTTCTGGTAAAACAACTATATATGGGTAGTGAACGCTGAACCCACGGAAGCGCCAACTGAAAATTTTAATTCTGCGCCTGCATAACGAAGGCCAGTAAAATGAAATTGCAATATTCATAAAAGTAAAACCCAATTTCGTTTTGAATAAACCATTGCATCTCAACTGTTGTCTGTGAATTTCTATTTTAGGCCTCCTTGCTGTCCTGCGAACAAAACCATCATCTAAATAATACACAGATTTGCCCTCAGTTTTCGATGAGTGTAGAACATCATTCAGTATTCCCGGGGAAAATTTACAAGGAACCAAATTCTAAGAACATTCGCAGGGTATCCATTTTTCCCAAAATGTTTTCTTTTACTGACTTTATTAACGTTTGTGAGAAGTTTTTTTATTTTCTAAGGAATAAAAGATGCACTGAAGTCACTCCTAAAACATGACAGTATTCTAAAATGATGACCAATAATATTGTAAGAAGCCAGGATTATTTTCGTTAACAACAGGAAAAACATTTGAATAAGCGTCTTTAACTTTACCTGGTCCTCTGAAGCCGGGTAAACTGATTGGTCGTCATTTCAGTAGTAGGCAAAACTAGCCGGCTTGCTTGTAAAACTATAATAAAATAAACATCTTCAGCTCCTCGTTAATGAAAGCTCACCGATCGATAACGGAACGGCAGCTGAACAATGCTGACAAAGACAAGTGGGATAAGGAATCAGTTCTTCCCATTCTGGGTTCCGTAATCGATCGCTAAGGGTTCATTTACGAATGGCTGCTTTCCCCTCGCGATGGATTCCTCAAGTTAGTCAAGAGGTTCCTGGGTGGAGGCACCAGCTTTTAATGTTTATTTGTTTTGCTCCCAAGAAATGCAAACTCGTCATTTTAATTTCAAGTAAAAAGTATACATAAGTGTTTATGCCGTATTTATTGAGTTTGCGACGCCTACTACGAACGCTTATCTTTTGTGTTAGCATAACTGGACTGGCGATCGTACTACAATTAAAAATATATTGACAACATTTGCCTCCAATAATATGTTTTCATGAGCTTAACCTGAATCTCAGAGTAAACGACTTTGAACTATCAAACTTGAAAATAAAATTTATGCCGTCACAACCCTGCAAATTACATACCTTCATAAAAGTCGTTTGCACACATTGTTTGACCGGCGATGACGGTATAATCATGTGCTATGCTTTTGGAGATTTCAATCAGTTCTTGTACCAACTGACAGTCCAACCTTGCAGGTCTTTGAACTGATTTGCCAAGGATTTTCTAGATTACATGAAATATGAGCGGGTTACATATGGACCAGTGAAACAAGAAAATTACCATATTTTATAGCATAAATTAACTTTGAGACGGCAAAAAGGAAAATTAAAAATTAATGTTTATCTTTAAAATCAGGTTAACTGAACTCTCCGATTATAAAGTAACCCCAGTTAGAAAATAAGTTTATCCGCCAGTACCGCTTATAAGCTCCCTTAGCAGGACACGGAAACAGTAAACGTCCCTAATACAGGTATCTTTGCGTTACATCTCAGGGATATTGGGGTTTTAATTATCATAAGTTGAGGCTAAGGGAGGGGGAGGTTAAGGACGCAGGTATAAGTACAATACTTGAAATTATTCGTAAGGTTTTTGATAACGATGTGGGCTACATTCTGAATCCCGTGTCCTGTTCGGGTTGACATATAAGCAATTCCTATCTTACCCTAAAAATTTGAAAACGTTTGTTCAAACTATTTCGCACGAAAAAAACGCAGCAACAAAATGTCCATTGAAAGCGATAATTCACAGATACGACAAATAAACTTCGAATGATAAACCCTATTTGACACGTCACCTTTCCGTAAGCGTTTCTGAACGGCCATTGTTTGTGCATACGACGATTAAATTAAGTACCTATTAATGAGGTTAACATTTTGTCCTTCTTCAGACGACTGAAAGAAATTTTCTGATTTAAAAGGCAAAAAGTGACCAAATCTGAGGCACGGAAGGTCTACTTTCGGCGTAGCTACGGCAGCAAAAGCGTAAAACAATTTGATAAATCTACAGAATTTGGACCCTTTCTTAGCATGCGTCCAAAATTAGGACCGTCTACTTCTTATTATCTGACTGGCTAGTTGCTCAGGTGTGAGCTTTCATGTGGGCCGCGGGATCAGTTAAATTTTTACGTTGCAGTTGGAGCAGAGCGCTTCACATTTTGAAGTTATCGTGATAATGGTCACTTTATGAGGAAGAGCATACCAGCTGCAAAAAATTCTCGAAACAGCAATCCACACAGTCGGTGGTTACGACGACGGAGCCGGGCTCGAGTCCTGAAAGCAGCAGAAACAGATTTAGAACTTCTTACCAATGAAAACTATTGGAGTGTTAGGTGGAGAAACCGAACACGGTTTAACAAACGCGTTTCCAACCGTAAACAGTGACAGTAAGTTCGTAGTAGTCGACCACCTCCATAAAACCTACAGGTGTTTTAAGCGCTTTATCTTGGAAAATTAGGTTGATTGCTGAAAGCTTTGGGGCTATGTAGCGTTGGCAGACCTTTAATCAGTATTTGTACCGAAAACTTAGAAACGAAAATTTCGTGCAATTTATAAGCACTCCAAAATTACTTAGCAGCATTAAAATTTAAAAAACAACAAAAATGGTTGAAATAGGAAGACAAGAGGTAGGTTGACCAATAAATACGACATAAGTAATGGAGCTGCGCATGCAGTTAGCCCGATTAGCTGAACCAATAGACTGTGAAATGCCTGGTTCAGTGTTGTAGTTATATGCCGGATTTTAAAATAAATTGCTGGTGTTTCTGAGGCCAGTTCAAGCTTCTTTTAAATGCGGAAAAATAAACTAAACTCACCCAATCCACCGCAGGTCCCAAGTCGGATGAAAATAACATCTTCACAACCAGCGTGCCACAGTAGTTTGGCCATTTCGTGGAGCAGAATGGAAATGGAAGGAATTCCCATACCGTGCTAAGAAAAACAAACGGAAACTTACGATAGCCGATAAAGCACCAGTTCCCATTAATACTGGGCGCAATAATAAGCCTACAAATTAATTATCGCTGCCATATGGCTTACGTTTATCATTTATATTCCCTTCTGACTTATCCCATCTGCAGACGAAAGACAAACACTCAGATCATAAAAAAACTGCGGTCAGTTGTCGCTTTACATTTTAAACCAAATTGGTACTTTAAAATTCACACCAAATTACTCGGGAAAGCAATAAATATGCATTAGTTTTCAAATGTTTATAAAACCTCCCTTCATCTAGTTTGGTATTTCACTTTTCATTGACCCGTAGAGTAACTTAAAAAAGTTTGACATAAGTTTCGTCTGTCAGCGTAATGCATTACCCTAAGTTTCTGTAAGCAAATGAAATAGATTCATAATTATAACTCGCACAAGTTGAATGCACGCACGAAGTGCTCAAATGGTGCTTCTGCAAGTCCGTGTCCACTCGGCAAATAGATCTTCGTTAATTTGCTGAGAACCCCGACAGAATAGATCACTGGTCAATTTGTACTATCAATTCGATGTACATAATCAACTGCTTATGTCTCACCTTTGGTAATGGCGTGGAAACCGTTATAATGGTGGACAGACCCAAATCGACACAATAAGCCACTAACATGAAGATTGCTTGAGAAATCTCCTTGATAAAAATCTTATCTTAATTATCGTGTGGTCACTTTACACTTCACTCCGAAGCAATACGATAGAAGGGTCGCCAATAGCAAGCCAGTTATAGAAGAAGGTTGAAAGTAAAACTTTAAAAACATTGTTTATTTACGATTTTAAAAGAAGAAGCAGATCATGAGCCTCATCGAACGACGTGTTCACTTACGAATTTGCGCAAAAACTAAGGGAAGCTCAAAGTGGGACTTTTGATGCCACGGCCAAGCAAAAAGCGCCTTGTCGAATAGTATCGACTAAATACTAAACAAACATCCTTTATGGTATAACCGCGCAGGCTAACTGCAGTGTCTTCTGTAAAATAACAAAAGGTACCAGGAACAGATATTAAGGGATCCTATTCACCTTCATCTGCATCGTCTCTGTTAGCATACCCACAACCTACACCTTGCTGTTACGATTCAAACGTAACACAATTCATAGGGAACGACCTATGTTGGTATTGAAGGGAAATCAGTCTGTGAATCGACTCGCAAATTTAAATAAGGTTTACCAAGTTTAATGCAATCTTATCAACAACACTTGAGTCAACAAGTAATTTCTGTGTACCACTTGGGGTACGGGGTTTAATGTAGTTTCAACGGGCGACTGCCTCAGGAGGGTCTCCAACGGCCAACGAACTGGTTTATGGAGACATGCTCTGTGGTAATCTCAGTTTTCTGATCTAACTTAAAATGATTGTATCCTTTAAATTTAACTCAAATATAGGATTTACATCAAAAAACCCAAAAAGCTTAACTATTCAGCAGATCTCACTTGCTAATTTATTCTTATGGCCATTGTATAATTAGCCGTGTTTTGAAAAGTGTTTAAATGTATAAACTAAACCAAGGATATTTTGAACAACTATTGAAGCAGACATTCCATGATATCTATATTGTGTTCGTTTTATATCTTTTTTTGGGGTGATAAATTACCTTGTGTTTTCGCAGTGCATATACGGATTTGGAATGGGCAACTTACTGTCATCAGTGGTTGATAGTCACAAGCACCAAAAATTTGACTCGCGCGCACTCGAGTGACCATTGGGCTAAATTTTATCAATGCGTATAATGTACGCTCAAACTTCAGCCCTTCTTTAATGAATTTACTGTCGAACTGCAGGTCTCTGCATTTTATAAAAAGGCAATGAACGTTGATTTTGCTGTTTGCCATTTTGTTACCCTTTTTCGTACAACCTAAGATGGACGTACCAAAGTCACTCTCCTGACTGTTGCAAATCTGCAACTACTTATAACAAGGTCTGTATATACGTTTCCTTTAATCTAGCCTCCCTTTTAAAAAAAAGTTGATTTCGGTTTGAGGAGGTTTAGCCTACTATGTAAAAGGTATGTTGCACCACCTATCTCACTCTTCCGGAACTCCTTCAATAAAGAAGGATTAACTTGTTTACATTTATAACATTTCCATTTATTGTTATTTTTAATCTTGTACGCAATACACGTTTGTTACCCACGCGAAGACGCAGCAATCTAGACTTTAATTTGGGCAAGGAATTCGTAAACTACAACAATAATTTTTAAGTAAAATAATACTCACGGAAACGGAAAGGATTGGCCCAACTTTGTATAATTCATAACGGTCGGTGGCCCCAGCTATGTTTGTGAGTCCAGTACCGCAAGGTAATTCAACCTTAAACTCTGCCAAAAGGCGTTCAGCTATTTTTTTCATCCTCTTTGGGCTGCCGCCCATGAGGACAAATTTGACATCCCCAAACATCTTCTTCAGGTCATTTGTGTCGGATGCGAGACCAAAATGATATAAAACGTCTACCTTCATGTCAAATACATTTTTGTTACGGCATTCCATTCTAAAATAGCAAAAACATTAATATGAACAAGTGACGTGTTAAATAGTAGCAGAAAATAAGTGCAGTTTTCACACTACTGGAAGAAATTTAAATGAATTCTATAGGCTAAACTCTACCTTAAAAGGAAACAAACAATTGCAAAGAGCTAACAAAACAGAATTAAATAGATAGTCAGGAATTACGCATAACTTTTAAACATAAACAAACAAGGATGGCGAAAGGAGCACCAAGCAACCCCTAACGCATTTTCTGTCGGGGATCAAACCAATTTCCCTGGTTTTTGATGGTTCGTGAGAGGCGAGTATAGCAAAAATTACAAAATTAAGAAATGTTATATGGTATTTAAAGCCTTAGTTCTGTAATCACGAACAAAGAGAAGGCTTTTTCGGTAAGGTGCAGTCAATTTGGGCTTATGTTATTGGATTTCCATACTTAGTTACCAACACAAGCTTCGCCAATATTACTGACGCTGCTGCATAACGCTAGCTCAAGAAGATTCAGCTCCATATTGCATCCGCTAGAGTTGTGCTGTTTAATTATTTAAGTTTTTGGCAATTGATTTTCAGGTTAGGCAATAAATCCCAGTAAACATTTAAATTTAAGACAGTTATCTCCGGTGGAATAATTATATGATTAACATATGTTATATCCAGTCAATAAAAGTGTAGTAATATAAGTGGTTTGCAATCCATTTGCCAGTGAAGCATTTCCATGTAACTGATTGCATTGAAATAAAATGTTTAATTGAAAATATTATTTGTAGTCCCCTAAAACTCGATTCCATATCCAGGACTCGATCGATAATTTCCAAAATAATTAGATTTTTCATATTGTTGTTTTAAATTTTTAGCAATATTTGACAGTTTATGCTCTGAACATAAATTCCAAGGTGCAGCATTTATGCCCTTTCTCTCAGCATCGTTACCAGAGAATACTCCTAGAACCATATGACTTATTTTCCTGAATAGGCAACATTGATGAAATTTTGGTCATTGAAGATAATAAATAGAGCCTAAAAACTTTAAATGGAGACCTAAAGTCACTCAAACAAAAGAATTTAATTGTAATAAACTTTAAATATGCTCAAACTGGGATTAAACCACATCATATTTATTTCCTACCTCGACAATAGGCGAAATAAATTTGTTCCAATCGGCAGATTATACTCGTCAAAATTATTTTACATTTAAAATAGCGCATGTTAACAAAAGGTGATAAAAATAGGAGGGTTTTTAAAGACTAATAGTCCCCAAATTTCCTTACCCGGAAATTATTAAAGCTTTTCAAAAATCTCTGTTTTATTTGGGTATAGAGGAAGAGCGTTAAATTATTGTCAATACTAGCAAAAATGTGAGTCCGAGGAAGTAATTACGGAGTCGTCTATTTCTTCTCATCAAAAATGTATACTATTATAATTTGTTCGGATATTCTAACGCAGTTTTTTAAGAAAAAGCCTTGATATTTAATGCAATATGGTTTAAAAGCTGTTTGTTATTGACTGCAACATTTGAAGTTTAAACAGTGCCTTGTCGGCGCTATCAACATATAAAGTCTAAATTCTAAAGTAATAAGATCATACATTATCCAAGAATATTGCATTATTATGCTGTTTTTTGACTCTTTCGATGGTGAAAGTTAAATGTTTTGAATGTATGTAAGAGCGGAATGAATTCACTTATATTTTTATTTGATCGGGCATGAGCAGAGCCAAACAGCAAACAAAACTGTGTATCTAACCACAAATGATGTACTCTTGTCCACTGGTACCAGGAGTTTGCGAAGAAGATGAAAAGCATGCGAGGACGATCAAAAAAATACGCAAAATGTAGCCAAAACTTCATTTGAATTTAATATTCTGAGTACTTGAAGGGAAAATATAGATTTAGATTAATTTCCACCGATGATCTCACTGTGACTGTCTTTCGCATGGTCATATGGTGAAACACATCAAGCAAAAAGACAGTCCAATTTTTAGAATAAGTATATATTGAATATCTTTTGGGTTTGTCATCAACATGCTTCTGTTCTCCCCGTAGTCCGAAAGTAAACCAATGTACGGATCTGGTTGGTGGGTGCTCACAAGGAAAACTTTCCGATTCCCAGCTAGTATCCCTCCTTAAAGAATGATTAGCTCACAAGCAGTTGGTGCAATCAAGTACGAATATCTCGATTCCGTACACTTACTTTGAAACGCGTGGTTAAACTGATTATCACTGATCACGTTTCTCGTGCCTTCAATTTTATCATTTAAGCATTAAGCATGATCTAGAAAAATTCTATTGAAATGGAGTACAGTCATTTTAGTTCATCCAATTTTTAAGGCAATCTCTATACAATTTTTACATTATTCGGTTTTTAGGATCGCTGGAAATTGTTTGTCAGTTACTCTACTTTCCAAATTTTACTCAATTACATATTTATTAATTGTCTGACTTCAAATACACAGACGTTTTTGAAACTGAAGGCCCGTATTTTTCTGGTATTATTCCTCGAAAGAAGTGCTGTTTTCAGGATTAAAATAAGTCACTTTATTGAGGGAAGAAGGCTTTCGCCCTTGAGCTCCCTATTCACATGCAAAAATGTCAATAGTACAAACGTTTACAGTGATATATCTGACAAATGAAAATGTAGGGTCATCGATGTGTGTAGGCCAGGCGCAACCTGCCACTGTTTACACAATCTTCATTATATTGACAATATTTTCTCAGAAAATGAGTATCTAGTTTGAATTTAAATGTTTCAACAGTTTCTGAAAGGAGCACCTCGTCAGGGAGTCCGTTCCATGCTCCAACGACCCTCTGCGAAAAGGCGTTCCGACGGACTTCCGTGTGGACAAACTTCCGCTGCAGTTTAAAGGGATGACCCCGCAGATGTTCCGTCCCAGCCAATTCGAAAAAGTCAGCAAATTCTAGGGCACAATCGCTGCCTCTGACAATCCGGTAGGTTTGGATGAGGTCACCGCGTAGTTGTCTGTAATTTAGAGGAAACAAATCAAGTTTAACCAGTCTGGCTTCGTAAGGCAGATGACTTAGATTCTTGACCATCTTCGTAGCCCTTGCCTGCACTCGTTCCAGCTGTAGATAATCCTTCTAAAACCACGGACGCCAGGCCTGGATAGCATATAACAAGTGAGATCGAACAAATACCCCGTAGGTTTTTCGGAAGAGTTCCTTATCAATCTGCAAAAATCCACGTCTGAGCGCAAATAAGACCTGTGTAGCGCGTTAAGCTGCCTTTAAACACTGTGAAGATGGTTTAAGTGAGGAATTTATACGAACACCGAGGTCCTTCTGTTCCTCAACAAATGAAAGGGGCTGCCCATTGAGAATGTATTGGTAGGAATCATCATCCTCACTGGTCCTTCTTGTACGCAGTCTTTGGACCACACACTTCCCAACGTTAAAATTTAAGAGCCAACGAGCAGACCAGCTGCTAAGAATGTTGAGATCCTCTTGAAGTGCGTGCCTATCGAAATCAGATCTGATGACCCTCCACAATTTAACATAATCTGCAAACACGATGGCGCTGCAATCCAGGTCGTCGACACAGTCGTTGATGTACACTAAGAAGAGTTACGGCCCTAATACCGAGCCTTGGGGGACACCACTTAGAACCAGGAGAAGTGTTGACTTCGAGGTATCGACGCACACAGTTTGCAATCTATCTTTAAAAAAGTCTGCGATCCATGTCAGCAGCATTCCTCTTATGCCGATTTCAGATAATTTGTAGATGAGACGTTTGTGTGGGACACTGTCAAACGCCTTCTTGAAATCAGTGTATATGACGTCAACCCTACCATTTTCGTCCAGTGCACGAGTCCACTGCTCTGTGGAGAGTAATAAACTAGAAATACATGAGCGATTCTGTCTGAAGCCATGCTGGAGATCTGAGAGTAATTGGTTTTCCTAAAGGAACTTCATGGTTGCCTTCTTGATTATTGATTCCATTATTTTACAGTAAATGGAGGTTAGGCTGACAGGCCGATAATTGTTGACATTAGATCGAGCACCACTCTTGTATATAGGGTACATATTTGCTGCCTTCCATTCGGGTGGCAGTTTCCCTGATTCAAATGACGAATTAACTATATGCGCTAGTGGTTTGGACAGTTCGCTGGCCAGTTCTATCAAGAACTTGGCCGGTATATCGTCCGGACCAGATGACTTCGCTTCTTTCAGATTTCGCAGTTCTAGTTCCACGAGAGGTTCCTGGAAGATTATATATTCAAGCACTGGACCGGCGTCTATAACAGCACTGTTGACGTGGTCAAGCTGAAGTTCCGGTTCTATAGTGAAAACCGAGGCAAAAATCCGACCTAAGTACTCGGCTTTGTCGCAATTTTCAACGACTTCAACACCATTTCCATCCATGAGTACTGCTACTGGGTCCTTGTTTTTTAGTCGGCTATTGATATAATGGAATAAATTTTTGGTTTATATTCAGCCTGTTGAATACTTCTTGGTTCATAGTTCTTCCTTGCCTGACGGATCATTCTTTTTACAGCGTTTCTTTGATGACGAAATTCTTTGAGATGCTCTGCTGACCCAGTTTGCCTGAATACCTTCCATTTTTTATTCTTCTTCTTTAGCTGCCTGTTAAGTTCTCTTGTTAACCAGGCGGGGCGACTATTCTTTTTTTGCACCTTCACGGGACAAAAGCGTTCAATCAGATCGAGTGAGACAGTCTTAAATGATCGCCAGTCATCCTCGGGATTCCTTTTAAGCAAACAATCCCATCTCATAGACATCAGTTCTTTCCTCATCGCGTTAAAATCAGCCTTCCATATATTTCGCTTGCATTCCGTTCCATTCTGGCGCTGAGAATAAATTGAGTAATCCCATATCAGCGTACTATGGTCACTCTTACCGAGGGGTGCAATAGAATACACTTCATCAATGCTAGAGAAGTCCTTCGTAAATACAAGGTCAAGGCAATTTACTCTCTGGTTCTCTCTAAATCTCGTTGGAATGTTAACCTTCTGTAGCAGAGGTTGGTCGAGAGTGAGATCCATTAGCTTGTGACCGAAGGAAGTTGGTGCACCATCAACTGTCAGATTAACCCAGTCTACTATAGGTGCATTGAAATCTCCAGCAATAAGCACCTCCTGGTGACTTGCTACTTCATTGAGCAAATGGAGGAGGGACTCATCAGCTGTACTTGGAATGTTCGGTGGTCTGTAGATCGTCAAGAATTGAAGGTTCTGTGAACACTCCTTTTTAATCTTTATCCAGAGAAATTCATATTCAGGGAAGATGGAATGTGCTTGTTCGACTGCCGAGATTCCTGTCCTAACATATACGGCCACTCCTCCTCCCTTTCTATTTTCTCGGTCTTTTCGAAAACGTTGGTATCCATCAATCGAAACCTCGCTATCCGCAAATTTCGGCTTTGAGCCACGTTTCCGTAATGGCAACGATATCGGGGGTTCGGTCTGATACTAATGCTTTGATTTCATCTACTTTCGATTGGTATACAAACATCTCAATTTAGACTGGGTGTACTCCTCCATAAAGACTTCTGCGCATTTCGCGCGATTGAATACTAGAGTCTGTCATTTTTTTCCGAGATGAACTGGTGTCAATCCCGCCGACGCTGTGTTCTGATGAGTGGTCGCCATCCGAGTTCTGGAGCTTCTTCTTTGTATTATTCAAGCTCTGTACAGTTGGGTACATCGTATTTAGTGTCCTCCGTCTCGGCGAGAATCCACCTTGATTATGTACGGTGTCTGCCATGAGAAAGACCTCTTTATCACTTTTATTTCCCCGTCCTCTATTTGGAGCCATTTTTCCCCCCTGCTCGGTCCTCCTCTTCAGTTCTGCTCTCAGCATCCTCATTTTGTACCTTTCCTTGGGTTCGTAATCCGGCTGAAAAAACACATCCCTGTGTGAGCTACGGAGAGCCGTTCTCCATTCCAGGAGGCGTGAAGCCTGAACATCATTTTCAAAAATGATTTTAAGAGGCCTTGGCGATGATAGTTCATGTGAAACATCCGCGTTTCCTAAATGGAATGCTTTGTGCACTGTTTCGCATTCGCCATCTCGAAGAATCGAATATGAGTATTCTCGGAAAAGACTGAGGTCATGTTCTACCCTTTCCTTTGCAATCAGAGAAGTGGACTCGGGAACCCCTTTAATAACGAGATTTCGTTTTTGGTCGAAATGTAGGTTTGGTGACTTTGAGTTCAGATTTGTTGATAGAGCATCAGTATAAGGAAGAATGCTACTCTGGTTATATTAATATATTAAAGCATGCCCTTTTGCGATTGCGTGCGCGTCAAATTTGATTTGTAATTTTTAACCTCCGAGGATTTTGATGTTGAAAACTGACATTAATTAAATTTTGTTCGAAGTTAGCAGTGAATTCCTCCACATAATTTAAAATCAAAGTGTAATACAAGCCAACCAAGACTGTTGAATGTTGTACTTCATAATGAGACAGAAACTCAGCTAACGCTCAGCAGAAAAACCTTCGCTGCGATGCTCTCACACAACGTCTTTTTCAGCTGATTTTTTTCCCCTGTGGAGAGACCTTAGAGCAGACTTCCACAAGAGTTCCAGACTTGAGGACAACATTTTCACAATCCTGGATGGAGAAACCGTACATGCCCATAGGTCATTTCTCTGAAGATAGCCTATGACAATTGGTATGGAGGGTAGTCAGATCATATTTAAAATACCACTCAGTGCAACCAATATCGCTAAATCCATCAACGTCTTGTTCGATAGAAAAAAATTAAGTAGCCTCCTACTAAACATTGGGTGGCCTAATACACGCAGCAATTCTTACAATCCCGATCCATATATCGCTTGAAAGTCCCTCCATATCAAGCGAAGCTTTATTTATTCAAAGTAACAGTTTGTTCTAGAAACTGGATGAACTGAATGTGTAAAATTCCTTTGTGCAACCAGATGTCATTTCCATTACCAAAACTTGGTTGCAGGCTGATTAGTTCAGTTCAAAGCAGTTCAGTGTGTTTAAGGGAAATATGTTTACGCGTTTGAACTCACTATTTGTTACATAAAAATCGCTAGAATTAAAAGCAATTTAAAGAAGTAACAGTCAAATAAATGTGGAGAGATTAACGTAATACAGTGTTATTTTTACGAGTAATTAGTCACATAGTCTTCAAGGTGCTGCAACATATGTATATCAAGGCGATGTTTGAATGCCTCCGCAGACTGGGACATTACAGTACTTTCGTTAGATCGCATTTAGAAAACGAAATGCCAGCATGGATGCCATGGATGAAGAAAGACAGTGATCCCCTCGAGCAGGTACAAAGACCGGCGACAAAATGGGTGGATGGTCGTAGGACCCTCTTATGCTCATAAAGACTTCTCAAGCTTCACATATTTCCTTTATCCTATATAAAAATGGGATGTGACCTGCTATGATCATTCTTATTATCCATGGATATGCCTGTTTGCCGAAATCTAAACATTTTTTGAGTAGACGAACATGACTCACCTGCGTGGTCATTCATATAAGGTCAAACGCGAATCTATTCGTCTAGATACACAACAATTCACTTTCAGTCAGCGAATTGCTCGACCAAGCGACATAATCATGCCAAATACCGACAGCAATTTGACTGCTCATTTTTTTATAACTGACGACTCTGCCTGCAGGACTTGTTTAAGCCAATCATTGGATTTACTTCATGATTTCAAATTATGTGTATCCTATCACTTCAATTTTTATTTTAAATGTTTAACTTTAATTTATGTTCTCTTTACATAATTCCATTTAAAATTTCACTTGTACATACATAGGGTCAACCAGGGCTTTGCCCGTTACCATCAAAATATAAAATATGCAATCGCCTCAGGTAGGTTATTCCATGGTTCCACGTCATGGTTGGAGAAAAAATACTTCGTCACACCCGATCTTCCTTGCAGCACACGTAGTTTGAATGGATAACCTCGAAGATTAGTCGTAGTGGTGTATGTCTTGGTACAATTTACATGCTTGTATCTTTCATTTTCACCTGAATCTTTACGTACGCTTGTTTTAATGTGCTTAATAAAACACAACCGAGAGCTTCAACCTGCATGTTGGACATCTTCTGTTTTCGCTTCTGCATGTCACCACTGCTCTCTTGATGGTACTGATCTGTCTCAATTACTTGCAGTCAATTGCAACGATCGATCTTCTTTTCTCGATTGCATTCTAACGAACACCATCTAAATTGAACTCCTGACTCTGCTCATCGTCCTTTACGCAAAGCTTCCTGGATCTATTTCAGAGTTCTTTACAATTCTCAACAGCACTTGCGTTCTAAAAGCTGCGTTTTTCATAAGTCTGCATTCAAACAATCCTCTGTCATTTTTACCGAGATTAGATAACTGTACCGTCTCGTTGTGGCTTGCATAGCCATAAACAGACTTATGGATAAAAGATTGAGATTCCGAAGACTTATGCGAGACGAGGGACATATTTCTTCGATAAATCAGGGCAAGATCCTGACAAAGGAAACATTTTGCAACTGCTAGATAACGAGAAATGTGACGTCATTATGCAAATATAGACTCCACCTCAATTGGTGAAAAAAGGGTGACTAATATATGTGGATTTTTGCTACGTAAAGAGCGGCGTTTCACTTCCGCTATTTTGTCGTGGAAGCCGCACATGTACAGGAAGTCTATGGCAACATCAAAAGGTCGTCTGTTTCGGGAAACATTTTTATCAAAGAAAATTATAATTGCGTTTCTATTGGTCGAATATTTCTCTGGCAACCAAATAGACGAAAGAGTTCAGACGCTGACAATCCTGAGAAGGAAAAGCAGAGATGTCACCGTCAAATAAGTTCCCCAGTATAGAGAGAACTTATCCAAACTTTGACATAAAATCGTTACAATTTTGTAAAGCAGAGAGATCAAGCTGCTTAGCTTTATTAACTGATTACATATGCATAGATGTAACTCAGCAACGCTTCGGATCAATGGCTGAGAGCTTGCGATGAGCTGAGATTTTCGTTCTTATTTTTGCTAAGAGGAGGCTTTAATTTGGTCAAATATAGGAAATATCATGCAAATGATATTCTGCGACAAACGTTGTTCCAAAATGTTAACTAAGGACTTTTAAACGTGCTTGAGAAAACTGCTTTGGAAAACAGATCCACAGGAATTATAATGAGACTTTATCAGGTGAAAAGTTTGACTCTAAAGGTTAACGCCTGTAGGAGAGGACGAGCACCAAAGGTAAAAGCGGGTGATATATTGTTGAAAATGCAATGTCTTGTCAAAAATCATGTTGTTATTTGAGCTTGGGATGAAAAAATCGTGAAAAAAATTAGAATTTTCGCTTCGATTCCAAAAATGAGCTGCTTGCCTTGACTTTGAGCTTACAAGCTTACCAACGACTTTCGAAAAGCAGTCTTCATCCAAAGCTTTCAATGCGTGATTGATAGCATACGGCATTTAATTTCGGATTTAGCTGCCATGCATCATTGTGTAGAAGGCTTCAGGTGGTCTGTCAACTAAATGCTGACGCCCTGCTGTGTTTCTGCTTCTATGATTGACATACCGTCAAAACAGTTGGGTCGCATATCAGTGACTTGATTCCAATTTTTTAGACGAAGCAGAGCGCATTTAATTCAGTTTAATTCAGTTTATATAAGGGAGATAGGCAGATAGACGCTAGCAAAACAAGCAAATGTTACATGGCGATAGTCGTTTTAGTATAGCGATCATTGCTGTCGACTAAATATATGTTCATCAAGTAAAAATGCATCAAGTCTTCTTTTAAACATTTCAACGTATTCAGCCTGAACAACTGAAGCTGGCAGTTTGTTCCATTCTTCAATCACCCGTTGGGAAAAGAAGTTGGCCCACACTTCAAGTTTGGCGTACTTTCTTTTCAGTTTGTATTGGTGACCTCGGAGACTTGTCATGTTTGCCAATTCAAAAAGGTTGGCCATCTGAAGAGCACCATCAACTCCTCTGACCACTTTGAAGACTAAGATCATATCCCCTCTGTAATGCCTATAAGAGAGAGGAAAAATTTTAAAACTTTCTAGGCGGCCCTCATAGGGTAGGCATTCCAATCCGCTGACTAGTTTCGTTGCCCTCCGTTGAACTTTCTCCAGCAGAGCGTAGTCATGTTTCGTCTGAGGGCTCCACGCCTAACGCAATATTCCGACACCGGCCGGATAAATGTTCCAAACACGCGCCCAAAAAGCTCTCCGTCAAAATTAACAAAGGACCTCTTGATTGCGCCTAAGATACACAGAGCTTTCTTTGCGATATTCGCACAGTGCGACGATGGTTTGAGAGTTAATGTTATCCATATACCCAAGTCCTTTAGAATATTTACCTCCTGGAGTTTTTGACATCTGATGAGGTACTGGTATTCAAACCTAATCATCCTTCTGGAACTAGACCACAGTCAAATTAGTTGGCATTTGTTAAGATAAAGGTTCAGCAGCCACTCATCACACCATGTTTGCAGGCGATCAAAGTTTTGTTGTAGTTTCGGTGCAACCTCCGGTTTTTCAATCGAGTTCCATACTTCAGATCGTCAGCGAACATTACCTTCTCGCATGTCAGACAATCCAGGCAGTCGTTTACATATATCAGAAAGCAAAAATGGGACTCAAAACACTGCCCTGCGGAACTCCACTGTGAATGGTTACTAAGTGAGACTTGGCGTCTCCAATACAAACACGCTGGCGCCCGTCTGTGAGAACGTCGGCCAATCATTTGAGTAGGTTGCCAGTCACACCCATTTGACGGAGCTTAAAGATCAGACGTTTGTGTGCAACCTTGTGAAAGGCTTTGCTAAAGTCAATGTTGACCGCATCGACTGACAAACCCATTTCTTATGATTTTGTCCAACTTTATATGGATGTGAGCAGGTTTGTGAGGCAGGATCGACCACTATGAAATCCATGTTGATATGATTTTATCAAGTTATTCTCTTCAAGATGCCTCATCGGTTCCGTTTTGATTATCTTTTCCATCATTTTGCAACAGATACTTGTGAGGCTGACTGGTCGGAAACTGTTTGGTGCTGTTCTCTCCTCCTTTATAGATGAGGGTTATGTTGGCTATCTTCCACTCGGTAGGCAGAGCCCCCGCCTCCATCGAACTTTCAAATATCTTGGAGAGCGGAGAGGCCAGCTCGTCTGTGAGTTCATTGAGAACTTAGTGGATATACAATCTGGACCAGGTTATTTAGTGAGCTGTAGCTGTTTCAGAGTTTTTCCAACTGTGTCCATTGGGAACGACACCGTGTTTATTTTGTTTGTAGATGCGGCAGTACCGTAGTATTCGTCTTCATCAAAAGGTGGTTCCTAGGTAGATACGGACATAAAGAAATTGGATAAGAGGCTGGTCTTATCAGAGTTATCAGTTAACGTTTTTCCCTGATTATCTTTAAGACAAGGAATGCAGTCACGATTTCGTTTTGCCTTATTAACGTAAGCATAAAACCTTTTCGAATTTTTGGTAGGTCTTTGACTTTTTCTAACTCAAGGGCTGATCTTTCTTTCCTCAGAAGATTCCGACACCAATTTCGCTGTTTCTTAAATGCGGAAAAATTTTCGGGTTGTTGATATCTGGCATATGTTCTCCACAGTCTTCTTTTCTTCTTGAGATTCCTTTTTATTTCCGATGTCACCCACTCGGGTCGGGAGACGCACGATCACCTTTAAAGTGGGCAGAATTTCTCTACCAACTGCTGAATCAATTTACTAATGAAGAACCAGGCAGCATTTGGGTCAGGTACATGTGCATGGCTTCAGTCTATCCCATTCAGTAATTCTTTTATTTTGGGATAATCCCCTTTCCATACATTTCTCTGCCTAACAGCACGACGTTTGGGTACCGAAAAATGACTGTACTCCCAAGCAAGAACACAAACATCACTTCGTCCAAGCGGCACGTAAGAACTTAATGCAAGGATGCAATTGTCATCTCTTCTTATGACTAGATCCAGACAGCTTGACTGCTGCCCATTTTGGAACCGCGTCTTCATTGTGACATGTTGGGTAAGAAACTCGTCATTTACCAACGGTAGTAATTTCTGTTCGAATGAATTTTTCGATCGTGAGCAGTACATTGACACCCAATCGATATCGGGAGCGTTGAAATCTCCAAGTATTAATAAGTGTTTGCTACGGCAGATTTGCTTTGCCTCTGTGAGGAGTGCTTCGTCCGTGTCCGTTCGCTGTCCTGGGGGTCGATATACCACGCAATATGGAGGTCTGGTTGGTTTTGGACTTTCCGTTTCCAACAAAGTTTTTCGCAAGACGAGATCCTATTTGGCGAGGGCCCATCCGGAATGAAGTCAATGCCTTCTCGTATGCACATTGTGATTCCATCACTCCTACGTCCATTTCTATCCATGCGGATAAGCTGAAAACCGTCTATTCGGACTTCTGTGTCTGCGATTTGTTCATTTAACCATGTTTCAGTTAGAGCCATGAAGTCAGGTTTTAAGTGGTCCACGACCAGTTTAATTTAATCCTTTTTTTCAATAGACTCTGCGCATTTGTGTATATATATATATTTTTTTTGAAGGGTTACAGGCATTGCCCTTGATGACCCTATTAATGTTAGGTTATCATTGCATGTGTACAGTCAATATAAAATGTTGTTCATTTTAAAATGTTTGACTCAAAGCATAAGATAACTTCAAATGCGTTTTTACAGCCATAGGCGAAACATTGTGGAAGAAAAGTAGAGCCCGAAAGATTTTAAAAGGCTGGTTTTAAGAAATCATGCTGTGACAGTCGTCTTTTGTCAAATACAATGCAATCAAGCCTTCTTTTAAAATCAATAATGCTTTCAGAGGTAACCATCTCACTTGGTAACGAGTTCCAAGGTCGAACCACTCGTTGGCTGAAACAAAACTTTCTGAGGTTCAATCGCGTGCGTTCGCTATTAACCTTGTAAGGATGACCACGCAGATGAGTTGTGCAGGCAAAGTCGAAGAAATCCTCCGATCTCAGGGTGGAATCATGGCCCCAGATAATCCGGAATGTCCAGAGCAGGCTACACCGTAAGTGCCTGTAGGAAAGAGGAAATAAGTCAAGCTTTTTCAATCTGTCTTGGTACGGTAAAGTCTTAAGACCGTCAACCATCTTCGTTGCTCTCCGTTGCACCTGTTCGAGGAGGTCAACATCTTTCTTCATCCACGGTATCCAAGCTGGTACTCCGTAATCTAAATGTGGTCTCACAAAGGCGCCATAGACTTTCCGAATAAATCAGGGGGAATATTTTAAACGCACGTCTGATCCAATGTAGTGTACATGTTGCCTTCTGGACTGCTTTCTTACAGTGTTCTGAGGGCATCAAATTCGCAGTTGTCCACATGCCCAGATCTTTGTATGTTTCGACCTCTTTTAATGCAGTGCCATTAATAAAGTACTGGTGTCTCAGAGATACTTTTTGACCGGCGCTTAGATGTAGGATCACGCACTTGGATACATTAAACTTAAGAAGCCACTTAGCCGACCAGGCACTTAGTTTGTCGATATTCGATTGTAACCCTTTTGCGTCATCAGCGCAGCTGACTTCAGTCCATATTTTTAATGTCATCTGCAAACATGACAGCTTCACAATCTAGGTCATTGAGACAGTCGTTCACGTAGATTAGGAAGAGTAGGGGGCCCAAAACAGAACCCTGTGGAACACCACTTTCTACTTTTACCCATTCTGAGCTAGAGTTTCCAACAACAACTCTCTGTACTCTGAAAGACAAGAAACTCTTGATCCAATTGAAAAGTTTTCCTTGAATTCTACGTTCCAAATCTTCTGCAAAAAGAAGCCCGTGTGGTACACTATCAAAGGCTTTTTGAAGTCAAAAATACAACATCTACTGCATGACCCTTTATCTGTGGCCTTTTGTCCATTTCTCGTGCGACTGAAGGGCACTCGTGAGACAGGAACGTCCTGGACGGAAGCCGCGTTGGGCATCGCATAGGATTTGGTTGTTTTCCAGATAGCGCATTAAATGCCTCTTGATAATACGCTCCATTATTTTGCACGCTATGCAAGTTAAACTGACAGGGCGGTAATTTTCACAGTCGAGTCGTGAACCTCGTTTATAGATCGGGGCGATGAATGCGCACTTCCATTCTTCCGGGAGTTTGCTTTCTTCAAAGGACTTTTGGAATATGATGGACAGTGGTATACACAGTTCGTTAGCAAGTTCTCTTAGGGCTAATGCAGGAATTCTATCCGGCCCAGGCGACTTGGCTGGTTTTTATACGGAGTAATTCGGTTTTAACTACGGTCGGTGAAAAGTCTAGGTCTAGGTCCTCTGTTGTGGATGAGTAGGAGATGGAGGAGTAAGGTAAAGGGGGGGTACACATTGGTTGACAAACTGTTTAAATAGCAGCAAAATTATTAGGCTCTCTAGTGAAGACGGTCTGGAAGAATTTGGAAAGAAGGGATGCTTTAACCTGGTCATCGGTCTCCAGTTTTCCGTCTGCAGACCTGAGGGCAGGTATCATCTCCTGAATTCTCTTTGTACTCCGTATGTAGCCATATAGCATTTTGGGGTGTTCCAACGATTTTTGCAGTATGTTTAGCTCAAACTTCCTCCACAGCTTAGTAGCCTCACATTTACAAACGTTGCGTTGTTGCTTATATTCCCGTAAGTGAGCATCGGAGCCGGTTTGTCTGTAACGCCTCCAGAAGCGATTTCTTTTTTTGAAAGAGGCCTGCAAGTTTGAGTTTATCCACTTTGGGCGGTTTGTGGTTGTCTTTTTCCTGAGAGGAAAGTTGAGGTAAACAATCCTTTTCAATAACGAACTCAATGTCGTCCAATCTTTATTGGTTTCACCATGTTGTTCTGTTTCCCAGGATATCTCTGACAGTTGTCTTCTCATAAGTGAGTAGTCCCCCCTTCCAAATGTTTCTTACCCAAGTATCGGGTAAATTTGGCTTGGAAAACAGTGAGTACTCGAAACACAGCGTAATGTGATCACTTGAACCTAATGGTGATCGATCCTGTATGTCTAGCACATTTTCCTCATCTCGGGTAAAAATCAGGTCAAGACAGTTTGATTGTTGTCCTTCTCTCGTCCGTGTTCCAAAGGTGACGTACTGAGAGAGAAGTTTGTCTGTTGCCCAGTGTAGTAGTTTGTGGTTGAAGTTATCTGGCATTCCCGGCGCAGTCCATGTTTTCCAGTCAATATCAGGAGCGTTAAAATCCCCAACAATGAGGACAGCTTTCTTCTCGCTGGCTTTGTAGAGTTCCGTTATGAGAATGAGATCCTGATTAGAAGTCTGATAAGGCGAACGGTACACAACCGATATCGTCAGTGGTCTAGAATACTTAGCAGATATAGTAATGCTTAAGACTTCCACATCGCGTAATGGAATATGTATGTCAGCCATTGCGGTCAGCTTGCGAGTGACATAAACTATGACTCCTCCTCCTCGACTTGGTCTATCTCTCCTGAAGTGCTGATATCCTCTGAGGGATATTTCGGAATCAGTTATTTTTGCAGTAAGCCACGTTTCAGTGAAAGCCATAACGTCTGGTTTTATTTCGTCAACAACGTTTCTTAGGTCATCCAGCTTGTTGAACAGGCTTTGTACATTTGCGGAGATGACTTTCAATGATCGATTCGTCGGGGAGACCCAGCCTTCATTGTTACAGGTTTTAGCCACAGGAATGACCCATTTATGTGGATTATTTGACCGTCTTTGATTTTTAGCCGTTTCATTCCTCTGCCAATTCTCTCCATCAATTCTTTCCGAAGTTCCCTCATTTTCAGCCGTTCCCTCGGCTCGTAATCCGGCTAAAAAAACACTTGTTTGTGCGATCCCTGTAAGTTCCTCCTTCCTTCTAACAGAAGTGCTGCCTGGGTTTCATTTTCTAAAATAATTTTTAGAGGCCTTGGAGATATTCTCATGTCGTGGCTGGGGTCTGCTTTGCCTAGTCGGAAAGCTTTTTGCACGGTGTAAATTTCCCCTTTCAGGACTGCACTAGCATATTCATGAAGAAGATTTAGATCGTGTGTCACTCGTTCCTTCGGAATGCAGGACGTGGATTCTGGGACACCCCGTATTACAATATTTCGTTTACGATTTATGGGCGAGGTCCTAATTTGCCCGCCCACGCTAGGTTGGGAGTTCACAGAGGTGGCGTTACTCGTGGATGCTGGCACGGTGTAAATTTCCCCTTTCTTCAGGACAGCACTACAATGTTCATGAAGAAGATTAAGATCGTGTGTAACTCGTTCCTTCGAAATGCAGGACGTGGATTCTGTGATCCCCCTTTTACGATATTTCGTTTAAGATTTATGGATGAGGTCCTAATTTGCCCGCCCTCGCTAGGGTGGGAGTTTACAGAGGTGGCGTTACTCGTGGATGCTGACACTTCAACACGAGAGGGATTTTTGTCCGATGCTGGGATTCTGGGACTTATATTTTTGGATGATATATTACCTGTGTCTTCTGAAACTCGTTTCTGTATTTTCTTGGATCCCTGCCGGTTGCCCTCTTTCCTTACTGGATGCTGTTTAACAGCTACATCGAGCTCCGTTGACGAAGCGTCATCTTCCTTGTGGGATGTGATGGCTACGGAAGCTGTGCCTGCGTATGTGCATTTGTCTCCCTCGGGTTCCATCGTTAGGGACTGCTTCTTTTCAGGCAAATTGTGAGGAAGTTTTTTTAACTTCTCTATCTCCATCTTCAGCCCCTGCATATCCTTTTCAATCTCCGAAATTTTTTGAAGAAGTTTAAAGCATTTGTGTACATCATTTCAATCTTGTTTTCCTCCCTCGATTTCTGAGGATTTTAAGTTCTTTCTTCCACATGGCGATTTTTACTGGATATTTCACAAGATATATCCAGTCTCCTGTCTGGGTTCAAATCTATAGAAATTTGGTAGAGCTTTTGACTGGCGTGTTTGCCATCAATTTCACCGGATGTTCCCATATAAAATAGCGCACCGTTTTGACGATTTTGTTGTCAACAATTTTCAAGTTTTGTTCCCCCTCGTATTGACGTCTTATCAATTCTGCTACCAGTGTCCTCATTTTCATCCTATCTGTGGGGGAGTAATCCGGCTGGAAAAAAAACTCCACGATGATTCTTTCGTAGGCGGGACTTTCGAGAGAGCAATAGATCTACCTTTTGTTTGCTCCCCAAGACGGCTTTTAATAGTCTTGGTTGAACCTCATGCGTTTCATTTGTAACGAGAGGCCACAATCGAAAGATATTTTTGAGGTCGACAGTCACACCAGTTTCTTGCGTATCATTCAAAACATTTTATAATATCAACAGATCCTGTTTTACCCTTTCTTTTGGCGTTTCCCCAGTAGCCTCTGAGACTCCCTGAACTACCAGACAAAATGCTCTGTCAGGGAAAAAACTCGTTTCTGCATCCTGCATTCTTTTAGTGATGGAAGTTTGAATCATGCCCTTTTTTACAGTCTTTAATACTGTGTTCAAATTGGTCTTCATCGGTGAGCATGCTGTTTGATTTGCAGACATCTCTATGAACCTTTCAAACAGCGTGAGTTCTCCTGACAATGCGTTTGCTCGAAATAGCACCCGAAAAACCTGCATTTTGGTTTGTGGCATCCAGGTCTGTCGATAAGTCGCAGGCCACATTTCCGTCATTACTTTGCTGGCAACCACAACCTGCTTCATTGTAGTTCGATGGACATGTAAAGAGCATGCTGCTGTCGCTCGTCCGTGGCAGTAAAGATACCTTACGATTTCTGTTTTTCAACTTTTCAGAGACCGTTAATCGCTGATTTACTTTTGTGCAGTCTGATTCTATGTGCACCAGATTTCCCAAACCTGGGGAAACGCAAGACATAATTTCCCCCTCGCTTATTTACTTTCTGGTCATCTGTATTTCAACTGACTCAGAGGCTTTTTCTAATGACTTCATTCTTTTTCTCTTTTTGTTTCGCTTAATTTTGTGCCTATTGACCTCTACCGTTTCCTTGCGATGATTATCGTCTAGCTTGCTGAGTTTTTGCAGCTCATTTGCATCGTGTTTCGGCGAGTTAATTTTGTTATGTTTTATGAGGACTTATATTATTTCCGATAGGAGATCGAGGTCTCCTTCTAATCTTAAAACTCTGGTTGTGAGTCCTCGGCATCCATCACAGTGTGCTAGCCCTTCGCTGTTTAGCTTAGTTTTGGTAATTTTCAATAGTGCACTGCTTTCTTCAATATTGCTGCTTTGTGGTTATTCTCTGTCGGCTGAGAGTGACTTGAGTATTTCTGGTAAGTTTTTGTGACTTGAAATCGAAAACGGTTTATCAAAGATAGGATAGATCATTATTTTTGTAGTGTATACTATTTTTTGTCTGCTGGCTTCACGGGCGTCGCCGAGTGGTCAAGAGCATCGGTATCTAATCGAGAGGTTGGTGTTTCGAGTCCTGGCCGAAGCGGTGAATAATTTTCTCGCGTGGTCGTGTCGTGAACATTTGCGTTTTCCATGCCAGCAAGATCTCTACAAGGATGCATTAAGCTTTTAACGATCATCTTAAATTATCAAGCGAATAGTTTACTGAGCACAAAAAGAAGTGCTTTTCCGAACCGAATTCACTATCGAATGTTAATACGAAGCAAAGAATGATGCAGCCTTTGAAGTGAGTTTCCCAGTGGTTCTTCGTTCCTTTCTGATGTAGACACCTTTCCTGGCGAGAGACTGTTTTCTGGAGCCCGTATGAGGCAGGATCCAAATGAAGCTGAGTTAGGTTATTATTCAAGATTCCAATATCAATTTTCGTGTGCCTGAATATCACAATGTCTTTAAACAATTATAGGCTGATCCTGATAAACAGACAATATGTGATCCACTGACAACTTATTTCGTTGAGCCCTGACTTCGGGAACAGATTATTGGCCAAAAATCAAAAGCTTGGAGACGAGCGAATTTCAAGCGAAAGTCGAACGACGCCGCAATAGAAAAAATATGAACAATAAATGCGCCTATTCGTTCAAAACCACTTTTAAAAACAATAAATGATAGGAAGAATATTCAGGAATGACTCAGCCGTTTGTAGAGATCAAAGGTCCTGGATAACTTCAGATCTTCAAGGGGTTTTGCACTTTACGTTCACTGAGCGATTGTCAGGATTTATTGGTGTAGAGGCTGTTATATCAAGTCGACGAAGGTGATAAGCAAATTCTAATTTGATGTCGTTTTGTGAGGTAATTCAGCACAAGGAAAATTCCCGAAAATTCCAAAGAGCAATTACGCTCGTGCAGTGGCAGTTTGAATGTCAGAATCAGAACAAGCGAAGTGTTAACGATTTTCAAAGTGTCCAAGTCGGAGAAAAAAAGATACTTGATTCCTTTGCACACGATTTGAAGGACAAGAGCCATCTGTGGTACCACTCGTCAAATCGATGCAGATTTATCTGGAAATTGTCACTATCGGCAGCATTGTGGATAGCTTTTCAGATTTGTATATCATCCGCAAACGTAGCAAAGTCACACTCCAATTCCAGTTCACAATCGTCAATGAACATGAGAAATAGGATCGCTCCGAGCACTGAATTTTGTGATACTCCGTTGTCGATGACTGTGCGCCTTGATTGCTCTACACCTACACGGGTCACTTGGGAACGACCAACGAGGAAATGCTCGATCCACATAAGAGGTTGGCCTTCAATACCTAACATTCTAAACTTGTAAAGGAGACACTGGTGCGGAATACCATCGAAAGCCTTCTGGACATTGACGTTAGAAACATGTACAGTGCCTTCTTTATCAAGTGCTTTCGTCCAGCTTTGCATCGTATAAAGTTAGTTTGTAACACACGATCTTCCAATATGAAAGTCGAAATGTGCATTGAAGAAAAGGTTTTGGGTTCCTAAATAAGTCATGAATTCCTATTTGACAACCTTCTCTATAACATTACAACACATTGAGGCCTGTAGTTTGTCGCAATGGCACGACTACCGCTTTTGTGAAGCGGTGTAATGTGGGCTGTTTTCCATTCTGTAGAGAGAATTCCCGTATCGAACGTTTTCTGGCTCAGAAAGAATAGCGGTTTGGCCAGTTCTCGAGCAAGTTTTAGAGGCAGCTTTACAGGAATCGAATCGGGCCGGGTGATTTACATGCCTTCAGACTTTTAAGGGCTTCAAATACTGCCTCTTCTCGAAAGAGTACATCCTGAATAATTTTCGCTCCCATAGTCTCGTAACTAGATTGAATGAAATTAACTTCTCTGGCGAAATTCAAGTAAGAGAACTGATAAAAGTGTTCAGCTTTGTTTTAATTTCTGAAATTTTGAAACTGTGATCGTTTCTCATGAGAGGAATTGGGTTCCGGTTACGTGTGCTTTTTTGTAAATAGCTGTAGAGCAATGTGGGATTGTGAACTGCTTACTGGAGCAAATCCCTCTTGTAATCCCTTCGTCTTTTGATGATCCTTTGCATTTTGTATGCTTGCAAGGCTACATTTTTGTTGGATCAGCAACATTTCTCCTTAAGCCTTCCATTCCTGTTAATCTCTCTTTTTACATCTTTTGTTAACCAGTGTGGTCGGCAGTAACATTGTATATAATTCAAAAGCCACTCCTTCCATAGTTAAATTTCCATCGATGAATACCATCTCTTCCATCAAGATTGACTGTATAAAAAGGTGAGGGAAGCTATCGAGAGCAATCACTTTGATCATCGTGTCTGAACCCAGAAGTTTTTGCTCATGTGACTGTGAAACAGTTAGATTAAAACCACAGGGACATGGAGAAATAAATCTTGATATTTTAATCAGTATAATTCAGTATATATAAGGGAGATAGGCAGAGCCTTTGAAAACCCTATTTACAGATAGACGCTAGCAAAACAAGCAAATGTTACATGGCGATAGTCGTTTAAGTATATCAATCATTGCTGTCGACTAATTATATGTTCATCAAGTAAAAATGCATCAAGTCTTCTTTTAAACATTTCAACGCTTTCAGCCTGAACAACTGAGGCTGGCAGTTTGTTCCATTCGTCAATCACCCGTTGGGAAAAGAAGTTGGCCCACACTTCAAGTTTGGCGTGATTTCTTTTCAGTTTGTATTGGTGACCTCGGAGACTTGTCATGTTTGCCAATTCAAAAAAGTTGGCCATCTGAAGAGCACAATCATTCCCTCTGACCAGATTGAAGACTAAGATCATATCCCCTCTGTATTGCCTATAAGAGAGAGGAAAATTTTTAAGTCTTTCTAGGCGGCCCTCATAGGGTAGGTATTCCAATCCGCTGACTAGTTTCGTTGCCCTCCGTTGAACTTTCTCCAGCAGAGCGTAGTCATGTTTCGTCCAAGGGCGCCACGCCTGAACGCAATATTCCAACACCGGCCGGATAAATGTTCCAAACAAGCGCCCAAAAAGCTCTCCGTCAAAATTAACGAAGGACCTCCTGATTGCGCCTCTAAGATACACAGAGCTTTCTTTGCGATATTCGCACAGTGCGACGATGGTTTGAGAGTTAATGTTATCCATATACCCAAGTCCTTTAGAATGTTTACCTCCTGGAGTTGGTGACCACTGATGGAGTACTGGTATTCAAATCTAATCAGCCTTCTGGAACTAGACCGCAGTCGGATTATTTGGCATTTGTTAAGATAAAGGTTCAGCAGCCACTCATCACACCATGTTTGCAAGCGCTCTTAGTTTTGTTGTAATTTTCGCGCATCCTTCGGTTATTCAATCGAGTTCCATTACTTTAAATCGTCAGCGAACATTACCTTCTCGCATGTCAGACAATCCAGGCAGTCGTTTACGTATATCAGAAACAAAATGGGACCCAGAACGCTGCCCTGCGGAACTCCACTGTGAACGGTTTCCCAGTGAGACTTGGTGTCTCCGATAAAAACACGCTGGCGCCTGTCTGTGAGAAAGACGGCCAACCATTTGAGTAGGTTGCCAGTCACACCCATTTGACGGAGCTTAAAGATCAGACGTTTGTGTGGAACCCTGTCAAAGGCTTTGCTAAAGTCAATGTAGACCGCATCGACTGACAAACCCATTTCTAATGATTTTGTCCAACTTTCCATGGATGTGAGCAAGTTTGTGAGGCAGGATCGACCACTTCGAAATCCATGTTGATATTAACTAAGCAAGTTATTCTCTTCAAGATGTTTCATCAGTTCCGTTTTGATTATCTTCTCCATCATTTTGCAACAGATACTTGTGAGGCTGACTGGTCGGAAACTTTTTGGTGATGTCCTCTCTCCTCCTTTATAGATGAGGGTTATGTTGGCTATCTTCCACTCGGTAGGCAGAGCCCCCGCCTCCATCGAACTTTCAAATATCTTGGAGAGCGGAGAGGCCAGCTGTTCTGTGAGTTCATTGAGAACTTTTGCGGTTATACCATCTGGGCCAGGTGATTTAGTGGGCTGTAGCTGTTTCATAGTTTTTCTTACTGTGTCCATTGGGAACGACACCGTGTTTATTTTGTTTGTAGATGTGGCAGTACTGTAGTATTCATCCTCGTCAAAAAATGGTTCCTCGGTATACACGGACATAAAGAAATTGGATAAGAGGCAGGTCTTATCAGAGTTATCAGTTAACGTTTTTCCCTGATTGTCTTTAAGACAAGGAATGCAGTCGCAATTTCGTTTTGCCTTATTAACGTAAGCTTAAAACGTTTTCGAATTTCTTGGTATGTCTTTAACTATTTCTGACTCAAAGGCTGATCTTTCTTTTCTCAGTAGATTCCGACACCGATTTCGCGGTTTCTTAAATGCGGAAAAATTTTCGGGTTGTTGATATCTGGCATATGTTCTCCACAGTCTTCTTTTCTTCTTGAGATTCCTTTTTATTTCCGATGTCACCCACTCGGGTCGGGAGACGCATGATCACCTTTAAAGTGGGCAGAATTTCTCTACCAATGGGTGAATCAATTTACTAATGAAGAACCAGGCAGCATTAGGGTCAGGTACATGTGCAGGGCTCCAGTCTATCCAATTCAGTAATTCTTTCATTTTGGGATAATCCCCTTTCCATACATTTCTCTGCCTAACAGCACGACGTTTGGGTACAGAAAAATGACTGTACTCCCAAGCAAGAACACAAACATCACTTCGTCCAAGCGGCACGTAAGAACTTAATGCAAGGATGCAATTGTCATCTCTTCTTATGACTAGATCCAGACAGCTTGACTGCTGCCCATTTTGGAACCTCGTCTTCATTGTGACATGTTGGGTAAGAAACTCGTCATTTACCACCTGAAGTAATTTCTGTTCGAATGAATTTTCCGATCGCGAGCAGTACATTGACACCCAATCGATATCGGGAGCGTTAAAATCTCCAAGTATTAATAAATGTTTGCTACGGAAGATTTGCTTTGCCTCTGTGAGGAGTGCTTCGTCCGTGTCCGTTCGCTGTCCTGGAGGTCGATATACCACGGCAATATAGAGGTCTGGTTGGTTTGGGACTTTCGGTTTACAACAAAGTATTTCGCAACACGAGATCCTATTTGGCGAGGGCCCATCCGGAATGAAGTCAATGCCTTCTCGTATAAACATTGCGATTCCACCACCCCTACGTCCGTTTCTATCCATGCGGATAAGCTGAAAACCGTCTATTCGGACTTCTGTGTCTGCGATTTGTTCATTTAACCATGTTTCAGTTAGAGCTATGAAGTCACGTTGTAAATGGTCCACGACCAGTTTTATTTCATCCATTTTGTTCAATAGACTCTGCACATTTGTGTACATCATTTTAATCTTGATTCCTTGCCTCGATTTCTGAAGATTCTGAGTTCTTGCTTCCACATGGAGATTTTTGCTGGATATTTCACAAGATATATCCAGTCTTCTGTCTGGGTTCAAATCTATAGGCATTTGGTAGGGCTTTGGACCGGCGTGGTTGCCGTCAATTTTACCGGATGTTCCCATAAAACCGAGCGCACCGTTTTGACTATTTTGTTGTCTACTATTTTCAAGTTTTGTTCTCCCTCGTATTGACGTCTTTTCAATTCTGCTACCAGTGTCCTCATTTTCATCCGATCGGTGGGAGAGTAATCCGGCTGAAAAAAAACTCCACGATGATTCTTTTGTAGTTGGGAATTTCGAGAGAGCAATAGATCTACCTGCTGTTTACACCCCAAAACAACTTTTAATGGTCTTGGTCGAACCTCATGCGTTTCATTTGTAACGAGAGGCCACAATCACACCAGTTTATTGCGTATCATTCAATAAATTTTAGAATGTCAGCAGATCCTGTTTACCCTTTCTTTTGGTGTTTCCCCAGTAGCCTCTGAGACTCCCTGAACTACCAGACAAAATGACCTGTCAGGGAAAAAACTCGTTTCTGCATCCTGCTTTCTTTTAGTGATTGAAGGTTGAATAATACCCTTTGATACAGTCTTTAATACTGTGTTCAAATTTGTCTTCATCGATGAGCCTGTTGGTTGATTTGCAGACATCTCTATGGACCTTTCAAACAGCGTGAGTTCTTTTGACAATGCGTTTGCACGAATAGCACCCGGAAAACCTTAATTTTTTTTTATGGCATCCATGTCTGTCGATAAGTCGTAGGCCAATTTTCCGCCATTACTTTGCTGGCTACCATGCCCTGCTTCATTGTTGTTCGATGGACATGTAAAGTGCATGCTGCTGTGGCTCGTCCGTGGCAGTAAAGAAACCTTACGAAGACTGTTTTTCGAATTTTCAGAGACCGTCGATCGCTGATTTACTTTTGTGCTGTCGGATTCTATGTGCACCAGATTTCCCAAACCTGAGGAAACGCAAGACACAATTTCCTCCTCGCTTATTTTCTTTCTGGTCATCTGTATTTCAACTGACTCAGAGGCTTGTTCTAATAATTTCGTTCTCTTTCTCTTTTTGTTTCGCTTAATGTTGTGCCTATTGACTTCTACCGTTTCCTTGCGATGATTATGTTCTAGCTTGCTGATGTTTTTCGGCTCATTTGCATCGTGTTTCGGCGAGTTAATTTTGTTATGTTTTATGAGGAATGATATTATCTCCGATAGAAGATCAAGGTCTCCTTCTAATCTCAAAACTCTGGTTGTGAGTCCTCGGCATCCATCACAGTGTGCCAGCCCTTCGCTGTTTAGCTTAGTTTTGGTAATGTTCAGTAGTGCACTGCTTTCTTCATTATTACTGCTTTGTGGTTCTTCTCGGTCTGCTGAGAGTGACTTGAGTATTTCTGGTAAGTTTTTGTCACATGAAATCGAAAATGGTTTACAAAGATAGGAGAGATCATTATTTTTGTAGTGTATACTATTTGTTTTTTCTGCTGGCTTCCCGGGCGTCAGCCGAGCGGTCAAGAGCATCGGTATCTAATCGAGAGGTTGGTGTTTTGAGTCCTGGCTGAAGCGGTGAATAATTTTCTCGCGTGGTCGTGTCGTGCACATTTGCGTTTCCCATGCCAGCAAGATCTCTACGAGGATGCATTAAGTTTTAACGATCAGCTTAAATTATCAAGCGAATAGTTTACTGAGCACAAAAAGAAGTGCTTTTCCAAACCTAATTCACTATCGAATGTTAATACGAAGCAAAGAATGATGCAGCCTTCAAAGTGAGTTTGCCAGCGGTTGTCCGTTCCTTTCTGATTTAGACACCTTTCCTGGCGAGAGACTGTTTTCTGAAGCCCGTATGAGGCAGGATCCAAATGAATCTGAGTTAGCTTATCATTCAAGATTCCGATATAAATGTTCGTGTACCTGAATATCACAATGTCTATAAACAATAATAGGCTGATCCTGATAAACAGACAATATATGATCCAATGACAACATATTTCGTTTAGTCCTGACTTTGGGAACAGATTATTGGCCAAAAATCAAAAGCTTGGAGAAGAGCGAATTTCAAACGGAGGTCCAACGACGCCGCTATTGAAACAATATGAGCAATAAATGCGCCTATTCGTTCAAAACCACTTTTAAAAACAATAAATGATAGAAATAATATTCAGGAATGACTCAGCCGTTTGTAGAGGTCAGAGGTCCTGGATAACTTCAGATCTTCAAGGGGTTTTGCACTTTTGGTTCACTGAGCGGTTGACAGAATGTAGTGGTGTAGAGGCTGTTTTTATCAAGTCGACGAAGGTTATAATTAAATTCCAATTTGATGTCGGTTTTGTGAGGTAATTCGGCACAAGAAAATTTCCAGAAAATTCCAAAGAGCAATTACGCTCGTGCAGTGGCAGTTTTAATGCCAGAATCAGAACAAGCGAAGTGTTAACGATTTTCAAAGTGTCCAAGTCGGAGAACAAAAAGATACGTGGTTCCTTTGCACACGATTGACCTTGACTACATACAGACTGCCAAAGAAAAATCCAGAATTTGAGGATACGATATTCGAAACAATTAAAGAAGCAGATTAAATGTAAGACGAAATCATCAGCGGAGATTTTAATGCACCATTAATTAATTTATTGGAACAAGTTATAACTAAATTGTTCGTGGTATTCCTGCAGCTCACGACGAATGTTTTCTCGTAGAGAATCAAAGTTGTTGAAACAGCGAATTGTCTAAACCTCGTTCTTTCAAAGGAATCAATTAATGTGGATAAACTTATGGAAATTGCGCCGCTTGGTAAGAATGACCATTTCATGCTGCTGTGGGATTACTGTTTATAGACCAAACAAATAGAGACTCCTGTGGTTTTGCCAAATTACTGTTGCGTGGATTTCTATGCAATGAGAAATGACTTCTTGGTACCAAAATGGAATTAAATTCTTAAAGGAAGTTTGGATGTCAATTGGAACATTCCTTGAGGAGGTAGAAGCGATTTAATGAATCGCAAAAAAGCAATGAAAAAGTTCAAAAAGGCAATCCGATCTGTTGAGTTAATGCGCGATTTGAACTGAAAAGTAATCCGGAAAAACAAACTCTGGAGAACCTACATTCCAACAGCTCAAACACGGCATAAAGGAGAATTTCGCCGAAAGCGAAGATAGATAAGAGCATTTGTTAGCAGACTGCGGAAGGAGTATTCACTTGAATTCATCTAATTGAGGGAATTTGGTTCTTGAGCTCTCTCTCTCTCTCTCTTCAAACCCAAATATGCCAATAGAATAGATGTTTACAAACATGAATCGTCCTTTCAGGCACACGCGTACGCTATTGGCGCGATCTTTATTATAGATACAGTAGTTTCTCACCAAATGAGTGAATAATTTGCATTTAAATATTTCAACCTTTTCTAAATGGACCATCTCCTCTAGAAGTCCGTTCAATGCTCCAGTGACCCTCTGTGAAAACGCGTTTCATTGTACGGCCGTACACAAACAATGTAACCTTGGATTTAACAGGCACTAAAACGTTGATTGTGTGCTTACGGGGCTCGCGTAATTGAAGAACACTCTCTTGTTCGAAGTGTTCCAAAAAAAACTGTGGAACGTCTGAGAAAGAGGACGTTATCGTAGGGACCGATTTTAAGCTAATCCCGAGTTTCGAAGGTCAAATATTATTATCAAACCTCCCGAAATTAAAAGCGGAATGATTGAAATGTAAAATCTGAATAAAAGAAAAAAAACCATTAGTCCCTCTTGTAGCTCATTTTAAATGCACGTACGGAAATGCCAATCCTGGGTTCATATGCAAAACTCGAAAGCTGATAATAGTTTTATATATATAGTTTTCTATCACGATTTGGGTACTGTCAATGTCCTAAGAAAACGGAAAAAATTAAAAAGAACACTTTCTTTTTGCTGTCACCTTAGCTTTGTTTTATTTTGTGTGTAGTCAATAGTGTGCGAACTTTAAAGTTTGTTTTAAGTTGAAAAACTGATTTCAAGGTATAATAATAATAGTATAGTAATATAGTATATGTAATAAAATAGTCATAGAGTATAAGAATTGATGTTTAATGTTAAGATTTTTTGGGTTAGGAATAATGTTTCACATGGAGTTTTCAAATGCGCATTTGAAAAAGATAGAATGGGCCGCGGTCGATTTTAATTTCCGTCACATCCAATCAGATGCCAACGCTGCAGATATTCAGATGTGTAGCGGCCGAAGACTTCGAGGTTTGCACACACACGGGCGAGTAACGCACCTGTAGTCGTTATTTGACGATGCACGTACTGAACATGGTCTCTAAGCACCATGCCAAGCACTCAAACGCAACAGTCATTAGAAGGAACGGCAGAAATGTTGGAAATGGATTCTACTATTAAGAAGGATATAAAGGTATGAAAATGCACAATAGAAAATATAGAAGGGAGGGTTACATGATGCGATATCCCTTTTGGAGTGTGGGGAATAACGTCATGTCTGTTGGATAACCGGTGGGGAGTGCAACGCTGTGGGCAACTGCAGGGTCGGGACGAGAGGATGCTGACATTGAACGGAGGGTAGCAATACGATAAGCGGCGACGGTACTCGTGGGGATGGGGGTCAGCGTTCGAGAGTGGAAGGGGACACCGGCATCTTCACCGACATTCCATCACTCCATCCCCATCCGGGATCCGCGCGAAAAGTGCTACCAGTCCATTCAAAAAATTCAGTTGGAACTGTGGTTCGTTACATGGCCTCCCTCTGAAATGCAGCACTTTACTCAGTGCTGTGCGGGTCGGTTTGGTAGGTGTGGAATTGTGTGCTCCTCTCCATCTCACCGCTGCCACCAATGTAGCGGCCGAAGACTTCGAGGTTTGCACACACACGGGCGAGTAACGCACCTGTAGTCGTTATTAAACGATGCGAGTATTGAACTTGGTCTCGAAGCACCATGCCAAGCACTCAAACGCAACAGTCATTAGAAGGAACGGCAGAAATGTTGGAAATGGATTCTACTATTAAGAAGGATATAAAGGTATGAAAGGGCACAATAGAAAATAAAGAAGGGAGTGTTACATGATGCGATATCCCTTTTGGAGTGGGGGGAATTACGTCATGTCTGTTAGATAACCGGTGGGGAGTGCAACGCTGTGGGCAACTACAGGGTGGAGACGAGGGGATGCTGACATTGAACGGAGGGTAGCGATACGATGAGCGGTGAAGGTACTCGTGGGGTGGGGTCAGCGTTCGAGAGTGGGAGGGGGCACCGGCATCTTCACCGACATTCCATCACTCCATCCCCATCCGGGATCCGCGCAAAAAGTGCTACCAGTCCATTCAAACAATTCAGTTGGAACTGTGGTTCGTTACAGATGCGACCGACTCGTTTGGGTGTGATTATTAAAACAACACCATTTACCAAATGCAATATTGTGCCTCTTTGTGCATTTTCTCTCTTCCTGGATCCAGCATTTCTTATACGGATAGATGCCAGTCAGCAAACATTAAGTTTCTCTGGTTTATAAGACTCAAAGTCGGTCTCTGCTTCCTGTTTCGCGTAAACTGTAGCCCAAATCTCCCATGAATTAACGCTCTCACTCCGGCAGATCGACCCTAAGCCACTCGTAATTCCTCCGTGATCATTTCGCCACCCCTTAGCTCCACAACTAACCGTCCTCAGTTTTTTTGCTTCCAAATATGCTTTCATATGGAATAATTTTCAACTGGAAATTAAGTTTTCGTCTACATTAGCTATTTTCAAAACCAAATAACGCAAACATTTAACTTCGAAAGATATTAAGTCCTTATTACCTTTTGGATTTTGAAAAGGGTCCTTTTGGTATTTGAGGCAGCTACCTTGATATTATATTGGTCTCTAATTATATTTCCATCATCCGCCGTAGAGTCAATCTTTGCATTCACTTTTTTGTTCCCTCCTTTTAAACTAGCATCGCCAACTCTTGACAACCTTGATACTTTTTTCCGATTTTGCAACTTTGACGATGGTCTTCAGGTTCAGTTGATGATCGAGGCGGGTTCTGATGGTTTCTTCCCTTTGGTGGTGGACTATGCAGTCAGCAAGGTCGCATCTCGATGATAATCTCGTGACCTCTACTATGCCCTTTTCGTTTCGACCCTGTTGTCTAAGATGAGTTCCTCCTCTCTCACCTCCACTGGTGGTCATAAACAGTAGCTCTGACTGCTATATTATCTCTCACCCGACAAGGAGCGTTCAGAACCCTCATACCTTGTCAGCAACATCACAATGCTATTTAATTGCATCTAGCTATTAATTTCGAGAGAAGTAGTTTTTTCTCCTAGTTTTTTTAATTGGCTAGTCACCGAACTCCGCCTCCAATTTTAGTAACTGCTTCTTTTCTAGTTAACTGTATATTTCAAAGATTGTTGACTTTTGTTTAAAAAATGGCAAATCCTTCTGAATCGGATATGCCTACCATATTAGTCATTCCTCTTTTTAATATGGCTGCTCACATAGTGCAGCAATAATTCACTTTGTATTCATCTATACCGCTATACTAAGTTTGTAATGATGGGGCTCCCTGTGCCTTAAATGAACAATGTATTTATTTATTATTGCCTATTTCATGCAATTAAATGGTCCATGACCCTAACCCATTTACACCTTTTTTTATTCATCAGTCTAATTCATTGTCTGAACCACATAACTAAACGATGCGCTGACCTCGCAGTACCCTCAGCGCTTTCATCTGATTGGGTGTAACGGACGTTCGAATGGACTATGGCTGACTCTATCTTTGTCAAATATGCACTTGAAAATCCATATGTGACAAATAATTCTTGAACCATGAATTCTTAACACTAAATATTCATCCTTTAACGGTATAGCTTATTATTACATCTGTTGCTATTACTGTATCTTTAAAGGCTTTTTTACTCGAAAAAAACTCTCCATTATACAAACTATGGACTAAGTCTGAAATTAAACCAAAGCTAAAGTGACAGCAGAAAGAAAGAACTTTTTGTAGGTTTTTCCTGTGTTTTCAGGACATTGACAGCGCCCAAGAGGTGATTTATCAACAAAACTATTATCCTCTACTGCCTACACAAACCACAACGCCGTCAACCAAGGAACATGTTACACATTACCCGCCTACCGAGCCGAGCGCTAACATAATGTTTGTAGAAATCGCTGACTCCGCAAAACGGCGCAGATGTCGAAAAAAACACCTTCAGAACATCGCCTCGAATTCAACTTCACGTCCCACGTTTTCAGGATGAAACCGTTTAGAAAATTATACACAATACTTTATTATCTTTACCGTTTCCCCACTTTCCGATGCTGTTCACTTTACGGTGGATGGGTGCAGTGTATGCTGCCCGCACTGTCTAGATATTACGCCACCTCTGTATGCCGAAACAACTTTAAAGGTCATCACCGCAGGGCCAAATCACATTGGTTCAGCCTATGATATTCTCGCCATGCCATATACTCACCATATCCCCAAGACTCGTCACTTTTGCTCTTTCCCGTTCTTAGTGCATGTCCTGTCAACATCCACTCTTTTGTTTTGTTAACAAAACCGCCCGGCATCCTCCCACGTGGCTATTAATTTTGCCCAGGCATAACCACAGAAATAATGTGTAGGCGGAAGTTCGTTGAGCTTGTAAATTGAATGTGGACCAGCGAACCATGGCTCAAGCAGCCCATGGTTCACGGGATTGTCACTTCTTGTGAGAATTTTGGCCCCAGGAAACTTGTGGAGTGGGTGTGGTTCCTTCGAATGAGCCGCAATTTGGGAGGAAGCGTCATTCTACCTGAACGCTGCTATGTACTCAAATTTTCGCATTCGGAATAGTTTTCCTATGTAGTTACTTTGTCTACACCCAACAACAGATCAAGTTAACGACTCCAGATGTTATTTGGCACCTCACAGTGACCTCTGGTCTGTATGCAACTCCTACCCCGAGTGGTGTGAGGAGGCTGCTGACGGCTTCTGCGATGTTCCTCACATACGGGTGCGCTCGCCAAGATTTTGAGCAGGTTGACTTTTTGCCCTCGTCTTGCTTACACATGCAGCGGCTGACGAAGTTGCGCTGAGAACGATTTACTCTTAGCACCCATCGAATATATTGAAGTTCAAAAGCCACGTCGTCCAGTTCACTTTTATCCGTCTAAACACGCCGGTACAGCCTTATTACGTAGCCGCGTTTGTGACTGATTAAGTAGTTGTTGTTGAAGCTCAGCACTTGCCTAGTTTTTGTCATTTTCCTTAAAATTTTATTTCTTACACCCCTACAACCTTTGCGACGGACGATGGCGTCGAGCTGGCTGTTTTGCTCCTCCACCGCCGTGAATTGTATGTCCGAAGAGGTGGTGTTGAGAGCATCGTTGAATTTCAGCCCCTGATCCAGTTCAATAACGACTTAGGTATCACCCATCTAACAAGCCCATAATTTCGTCAGTGGTGTCAGAAGGCCAGTGACTCTAACCCTTGTAGGACCGGCACAGCTATCAGTCTCGAAATCGTTAAACTCATTTGCCTGCATTTCACCTGCTCTTAAATTGGTCCTTTAACGTAAAGTACAGCTTGACACCGACTTCCAGGTGTTGGAGGATTGTTGTGTGTCCGTTGAAATTCTCCGTTTCATTGTTATAGTCTCGTAGGAGTCATTCAGTGGTCCCGACTGCCAGGTGCTGCGGAATATAAGTACAAATGGAAGCACCACGGCATTCACCTGAACACCACTCTGAAGATGTACAAGACCATCGTGTTGATGACACTACTGTATGAAGGTGAGACCTGAACAGTCTAATCGAATTAAACCAGGAAGCTGAGTCACTTCCATGTCAGCTGCCTCCGCAGAATACTGAAGTTGAGATGGTAAGACAGGATACTGGACACCGAATTTCTGGAACGGACCACGATCCTCAACATCCAAGCCATGCTTCGGCAAGTGCACCTGCAATGGAGCAGCCACCTAGTGAGAAGGGATGGCGTGCGATTTTTCAAACCGCTCTCCTACGGAGATGTCGTTATGGGTGCTCGTAAAAAGGGAAGTAAAAAACGATGCTACAAGGACACTTTGAAAAGCTCTCTGAAAGAACCGCAAATCAACCCAATGACCTGGGAGGACCTAGCCTAGGACAGACTGGTCTGGGAAAGAACCGTGAAAACTGGGGCAGCTATATACGAAGCCAACCAGATCGCCGCTGTTAAGGCTATAATGGCCCCTCACAAGTCACAAGCGCCTCCGGATAAGCAACGTGAATGCCCAAGCCCTGTCAACTTGCCCACGCTGCCACTGCACATTCCGCGCATTAATCAGCCTGGTCGGACATCATCAGACGCAATGCAACAGCAATCCCAAAACATCAACTTCTGCATCAACAAACATCCCTTGCCTCAAATGCCACGACGAAGACCACCTTAACCACCATTGATCACTCCGTCTATGCATATCTCCCTCCATCACCGTCACCTTTCTCCCTCCCCTACCCCTTGCACCGATCACAGCGGCAACCACCGCTTTCCCCTCTCGCCACCTCATTGGCCACTTCCG
The DNA here is from genome assembly GCA_017591395.1 of Schistocephalus solidus. NCBI lineage: Eukaryota > Metazoa > Platyhelminthes > Cestoda > Diphyllobothriidea > Diphyllobothriidae > Schistocephalus > Schistocephalus solidus. The sequence goes on from WEDG01000101.1 coordinate 65,292, forward strand.
ACTACCTGCCACTTGGTATACCGCTCCCAGTACAACGAGAGGACTTGATAGTCACCTTTCCTTATTGCGATCGCATATTTACCTAACGCATCGGACTGGTCGGTCACTTATAAATACATCGCGCAGATAATTAAAAAACAGTGCCTGGCACACCAACACACAGCATATATTTGTACCTTTTAATGCCTTCGCTGTCCTCGCGCATTCACTCACCACATGGGCCTGTTCTGTCATATGCGTACCGACGAAAGCAGGATCCACTGCGATGCCAACACATCTAACACATATTGTGCACCCATCAATAATTCCAAAGTCCTCAAATGAGCGTGGTTACCAGCACATCATCACAACCACCGCAGACACAGGATATTCTGACCTATGTTTACCTCATTGTCATTGAACATCACGCATCGTCCTGGTTGGTCACTTGCAAATCCATCGCGCAGAGACCGGGAAACCAGTGCCAAGACCACCAACGTACACCCGCCGAACCCGGCGTAACTCTCCGCACTGTCCACGCACATTCACATACCCATGGGCCTATTAGACCACATGCGTCTCCATAGAAACTTGCGGTAGAACATCGCCGGCTATACACATTAATATATCTCTCCTCATGAGCCTTTGCGTCACAAAGGCTCCCAAGTACACCATAAAAAGGCTTTCAATCTGTAGCTCTGATTATGAGGAACATATGACCCCGGCTTCTTCTGCTGCATGTGTGATCTGAGCTTTTGAATATTACGGTGCGCTAAGCACCGGGGCTTGAAAGGTTGCCAACTGACAAGTACACTCAGACCTCGCGTTCAAACACATTTTTTCGGAGTGGCTCACTGGTGGTCTGAGAGTCAGGCTACAATGGCTCCTTCGTAACGTGACCTCTGGCACTCTCACACACGTGAGTTGCGAGCCGTTCAGCCCCCTGTTGTGTGAGTTCCTGGAACATGTGTTTGGGGACCTGGTTGTGTACGTAGTAGACTACGTAATTAGATATTTCAGCAACTGCGCTCATTCCCCGCACCGGTCCATTGACCGTTTCGGAAGGTGACTGGGCCGTTGGAATGATAATAACGAGTGATGCCGACGGCTCAGCGCATTTTCCTCCCTTTAAACAATCTGAAGCACTGGAAGCTACTACGCTGCGGTAAAAGCCGTGGCTTGAAAGGTTGTCGACTGACGTCACAATCAGCCAAGTGGGCATTTAGGTGGATGGCTTACTGGTGAGTTACTGAGAGCGACAGAGGTCACGTTAAGAAGAAGCCATTGCAGTCTGTCTCTGAGACCACCAGTTGGCTGCTCCGCAAAACACGGACTGGACTGAATGCGAGGTCTGAGAGTAAGTGTTGATTGACAGCATTCCAAGCCACGGCATTTAGCACACGTGATGGTCTCATGCTCGGATAACAAAAGGGGGAGCCGAGGATCATACTCTTGTCCCATGTGAGATTGGCTGTTTGAATACACAAGTAGATATGTGCGGTAGCTCAGATGGCAGCTCACAAATCCTACGCCTCAATGTCAGACACCCCAGCACATATCATTTGGTCGCAGTCCAAACTTGAACAGGATTTGCGTAAACCATTATAAATACGGCACAGAACACGCATGTTGTTGAGAATTCGTATGGACCGTAGCCAGCGAAAACACTTCTCACTTACGCGATCGTTGCTGATTTTGGGTTGTGATGGTGGAGTACACTTGTGATACATGCGTTGCTGGAGAGACTGTGGAATGGTGGGGGCAGGCCTGGGGGTGATTCATCGCAGCTTTTGTGCAGCGCATGTGGCCAAGGAGGCGCATACGGTTAGTGAAGGTTCGTGGGCATTGAGGATATTGTAGGTGAACGCGGCGACTGCATGTTGGGGTCCCAGGCGCTAGTTCACCAGTCACCGTGCGATGGATTCGCAAATGGCCAAACAGTCCGATGTGTGAGGTGAATTTGCGTAGGCAGTGAGGAAAGGATAGGTTGAGAGATGCTATGTCAGTAGTGGTGGCGGTGGTGGTGTTGGTGTCGGTGATCGCACGCACGGACGGGCAGGGGGTCGTAGTGTTAATTGGTGTACAAGTGGTAATATATATGCCTGCATCGTGGTGAATTCCACTGTAATGGATGCACATGTGACTAAATAGGCCCCTGTGATGAGTGAGTGCGTGAGAGCGGTAAAGATGGTGGAGGCAGCGATCTTTGCTCTGAATTAGTTCCCCAGATACTAGTTCCCCAGTCTCTGAGTAATGGATTCGCAAGGGCCCGATCAGGCCTATGTGTGAAATGAATTTGCTATCGCAATGAAGACAGGTTAGAACCAAGTCACCTCGTTGGTAGTGGGAACTTTGGTAGTGAAAATGGCAGCTGGCGTGTCACTGGAGATTGTCTCAGTTGTAGTGGGATTGAGAGGAAGCCTTGTTGATAACGTACCTGTTCAGCGACTCTGACACTAGATTTGGCAATGTGGTATGCAAGGTATCGTTTGTAATTGCATCAAACTATTACTGTCAAACGGACTACAAAGAGGGAATTGGTCACACCGTAGATTGCGATAATTTCATTCTGCAGACTGCATGACAGAAAACGTTTGAGCTACTAGAAACTCTGACCATGGATAACAGATTGTCAAATCTTACATGAGTCGTTGATCATGTCAGAATTCTGCTTTGTCATCGGAAGTAACTTTGTCATCCTGGGAGTAGCCCCTCATCTAGGAGGCGATGTTGAGACGTGAGATACTTCTGGTTACCACAGAGTTACCGGTTCCCTTTCAGCTTATAGAGATGGACAATAGTAGCGCCCTTAAAATCACAACGAACATCTTCTTGTCTTCAAATTGCCTGGAATATTGTTGTTCCTTTCTACATCAATCGAAGTCACCGATTTTTACACATTGACCGGGATCGCGCAGTATTCAGTTACTTTCCCACTGGAACTGTGTGACACAGCTTAGATGGTTTATGACAGGAAGGGTGTGAGGTCAAGGTCATTGTCCGTTGCCACTTAGGAGAGCTGGTCGACGACAGCGTTGGAAATCACTATTGGGCGATTGAGAAACTTCTGACGTTCTCGGCGTAGAGGTTAAGAATGTGTGATTTATCCATTAGTAGTGTTATGTAATCGGAGCTGAGCGGCGGCGCGGTGTCCTTGATGCAGGAGCTATATATTGCCAGGCTTGAGTTAAAAGCGTCGATCGCTTCCTTGATATTCACGTACCCATGGGTTTCCTAGGCCTTGCAGGCTATGCAGGTTTCCTGCATCGCTTATAGCCGTTGCTGCACAATGCGGTAACAGCTGAAGGAGGCCGTTTACTTGGGTCAGTCCAGCAGTTCGTATGAGTTTTATGCAGTCGAATCTTTTCGGCTGGTAGGTTGCCGTTATCGCCGTCCTTGTCATCAAAACAATCCTGATGTTGACGGCATGCGCGTTCAAGGACAGCTGGGGTGGCTGACTGGATGGCAGTCGCAGTTTACATCAATGTTTCTCCTCAAGGACGTTATCAGCTGCAGAATGTGGCTTTTCCATTTGCTAAGTCAGTTGTTTGCTGAAAACAAAACAGTGAGCATACAAATTTATCAGAAGAGTAATTCGCTTACCCGATTGTCGCTAACCTTTGGCCTCCACGGAGGCTGCAGTCGTAGTTTAAACTAAGAGATGATGAGGCGGTGATCCATCTAGCCATCGGCGTCACAGGTAACCCTAGTACCAGAACGTCCCTTATATCTCGCCTCTGGTCGAGAAAATATTCAGGCATCTGCCAGCGCCGTTATCGGAGGTGTTTCCATGTTTTAGTAGATGTCGGTAGGCAGGAGGCGATAATCCGCTCAGATTTATATAATTATGAGGCTGCTCTCGTAACAGTTGCCGAGACCATGGAGACCAAGCATTTCCTCCAATGCAGCGTGGTTTGTATAGACGCATGCGTTGAATTCGCCAACGAAAATCACTTTGTCTGCCTTCAGACCGTCGTCAGGAAGGCGTGGAGATCTTCCTAGTACGTGTTCTTCACCTCTCCAGAGCTCTTCGCTGGTGGGAATGACGATGGTCACGATGCTGGATCACCGAAGAAGCAGGCGCAGGGCACCAATCGGCTGGTAATGCCATGTGGCAGAGAGGCAATAGTCCCAGGATGCCGTTTTAGATGGCAAAGGCGACGCCGACGTCGGGTCCCTCTTCCTTTGCGTGGCTACTCCAGAAGAAAGCGCGGCCAGCTGCCACCTCTTCCACCTGACCCTGTTCAGAGAATCGGGTCTTGCTGACAACTGCGATGTCCAATTTATAGCCTATCAATTCTTAAATGATTAGCTCTCTGTTGCAAACGGCGACAGAATGCTGCAAACACCAGTGGCTATGTCGCATTCCCCAGGTTCCATGGCAAAGAGCCTTCACACTCTACCCGTGATTGTTTGTTCAAAATGCGGAAGCATGACTTCGAATACAAACAGCTCATCAGTCGTTACTCTGGAGTCACTGCTACCTTATTCATAAGTTCACAATGAAGAACCTGTGGTGTTTGTCTAAAGATGTGATATGTACTGTTTTGGTGAGTCGGTGATCAATCGAACAGGGATAAAAGAAAGTAGGTCTCTTATGATCGGAGTACTCGGGAGCGAGGAAGCCCATAGTCAAGAAAATTTGAAAGAGTGATAATCGCCATATCACATTTCTTGGAGTTAAGATACCTCGCTGACAACTAACAGGCAGCAACAAATGGGTCTTAAAGACCGTTGTCACGGCACACATTTTTTGGAGTTTTTCAGCGCGTTTCATGCAGCAGCCGATCAAACTACCGCACGTGAGAAACTAGGAGAGTAGTTTTCATGCGGATGACTGAAAACACATCCTGTCTGCCGTCCTTCGGCCAACAAGATGCAAAACCCCTCCATATTCCGTAATAAGAGTTAATCTTGGTAGATAAGTTAAGCACGTGAAAGCCCGTCAGCAATCTGCTTCTAGTATCCATGATTATGGAGTCATTATAAAACCCGTAGCGATAAGCAACGATGATAATGCTTTCTAAGGCTTTCTAAGGCTTTCTAATCACCGCACAACGTATGACCGTCGGCGATAAATACGGGAGCTGCTAATTTCACTAGGTATATGCTGAAAACCACTCGCACCCTCAGTAACTTTGCTAAAGATTGCGGAGGTGAGTCTAAACCTGGCTCTTAGTTGCTTCCGAGAACTTGCCTTATTGCTTTTATCGTCACCGCAAAGAAGTATCGTCGGCAACCTACGATATTGCAGATGCGTATTTTTCTGACACATATTTACCCTCCGTTCCATCGAACGGTTGTCGCTAACTGAATTATAGGATCCGCATTGTCTCACGCCTCACGTTTTGCATATGTTCAGAGAATGCAGTCTGTCTAGCGTCGGCAGAGTTATTCTTTTTCTCTTTTTCTTTTTTCTCTTTTCTCTTTTTGCGAGGCCCCTGCCAGTAAATATTTGTCACTCTGTTTATTCCGTACCAGAAATTGCAAACTTTGTCTATTCACGTTTGGTCAACAAATGGCCTTCGAGATACTGCTCGTCTCGTAAAATTCTAGCAGTTAATTTAAAGTTTCTATGATTGCATTTAAACCTACATTTTTGCCAAACCTTGTGACTGACGCGAACGTTTAATGGCATTTACCCACTTATAAAGGAAAATTTTGCGTACGCGCTTTCAATTTCGTAAAATGTCTTATCTAGGCTGACGGTCTACAATCATCCTTTCAGAAGTCTTCCTTTACGCCTAAAGCAGCTCTTGTGAATGCTCAGTGGTTTGAAGACTAAGTGACGCTTCCTTTCACATTAAGTCCTTTCAGATTTAGTCAAGTTTTGCAGCGCTGGCGACCCAACCGTTGGATGCATGATACAAGCCATTCATTTCCTTGCCATTACAAGCTACACGACAACGTCGAATTGCCTTTAAACAGGGTAGTTTTTGGTCTCCAGAGTACACGCACTATATGCTAGCGGGGCAACGTTCGCAAATGAGCAGGCTGTCGTGCAGGGGCCAAAAAGTGTCCTCTGAGTCCCAGTTCGTGTTAAGTTGAGATGGCCACCTAGAGTCGCTGGACCACTGCTAGAGCATATTTACACGAATCAGGTTAAAATGCACGAACACAGCGCTGCTAGTCTGTTTATGTTGTCAAAACAACTTTAAATGCTTCAATTTATAAGGTGGATCGTGTGCTTTATGGCCGACACATAGGTTTCCACATTCTCATGCAATTCCAAGATGAATTCCGAAAACAAAGTAATTAACTGGAAAGTGGAATTGGCAAACATTGGTTTTCAGTCATTCATCGTCAGGTCGGTACAACAGTTCGACCGTTGTAGTCCGACGATGTCCACCGTATGTTCCACAGAAGGGTGGTGCAGGGACGGTGACTTGCGCTTGGATTTGTTTGAAGTGATAGTAGCCTTGTGCTGCAGCTACCACGCTCTCTCACCTCCTCCTCCGCCACCTGAGCCCGGAGTCAAGACAGAGTAACGAAGACCAGAGATGGGAGACGGCGCAGGTGGCTGGCGCGACCGGAGCCGCCCCTAGGCGTGCCACCACAACTCCCCCTCCCCATGTTCGGCATGTGCTATAGGATCGCAACCCGAATAACGCCTGTCATGCCCTGATGTGGCATATAATGTGCTCGAGGGCAGGGGGGATAGTCAAACGCTTCCTTTTCACGCCGTCTGCATAACAGAGTCGGCGTGTTGAGGCCTTTGGAGCTGGGAGCGGAGGGGGGGGGGAGGGGAGGGGTTCAGGGTACGCTGTGAGCGATGTCTGAACTTCAAACGCGCGTCGTGCAAGTGATTGGTATCAGTGTGTTGGGGCGGCGTGGGATTATCACCTGGATTCAGCCAGGGAAGAAAGACGGCATGTTTCAGCGTCTTCTGACAACATAGCGCTGGCTTTACCAACCGAATCGCCACTGCCTCAGCGGTTGCGAACACCCGTTTGCATAGGCGTTGAGAGTACTTTGCATATGCGCGGTAGATGATCTGGAAGGCTTTGGTCGCGTCCACATAGCGGTTCACATCGATCGGATGTGCGAGAATTGAACTGCAAATTCACCGAATTTCGTTTTCGCTGACAATCTCAAGTGAATTTACTCATTTTCTAAGGACACTGCCAATAGTTGTGTTGATAAACTAAACACTGATCTACTTATGCTCTCACGTTGGAGCTGTACTTGGCAGATGGAATTTCCTCCATCCAAGAGCAGTTTCATGTGTTTTGGCCTCGCCAGGCTTCCTGGACCCCTAGTATTTCAAAAAAAGTACACTTTTAGAACAATCAACCATAAGAGACGTAGGTCTACGTTACACAAATAATTTAGCATTATTGCCTCATGCATATCGAATTTCTGCAAAGGTTGCACAGATATGTGGTTTTATATCACAGAATTTCTTCCTTCCAGAAATAAATTTAAACCTGTACCGCATGTTTGTTCGTCCTATCCTAGAATACTGCTGTCCCCTCCTTGGGCTGATGAATGCCTCTGACCGCAGTAAGATTGAAAAAGTTCAGAGGGTTTTTACTCGAATAATATTTCTCTTCCTGGATCCAGTGTCTCTCATACGGATAGATGCCAGTTAGCAAACATTATATTTCTCTGGGTTAGAAGACTCGAAGCCGGTCTCTGCTTCCTGTTTCGCGTTAACTCTAAGCCAAATCTCCCACGAATTAACGCTCTCACCCCAGTAGATCGACCCTTTGCCACTCGTAATTCCTCCATGATCATTTAACCAGGCTTTAGGTCCACGACTAACCATTCTCAGTTTTTTGCCTCGAAATATGCTTTCATCTGGAATATTATTTAACTGGAAATTAGGTTGTCATCTACATTAGCTATTTTCAGAACCAAATTACGCAAACATTTAACTTCGGGTGAAATAAAGTCCTAATTATTTGTTTCTTTCCCAAACTGGCAACTTTAAGATTCGGAAAAGGGTCCTCCTGGTATTTGAGGCAACTCCCTTAATAATATATGTCTCTAAAAATATTTCCAAAATCATCTGCAGACTCAATCTTTGCATTCACGTTTTCATCCCCAATTTTTAAAATAGTATCGCTAACTCTTAAAAAAATTGATAATTTCCTCTCATTTTGCATACCTGACGATGTTTTCCTGGTTCAGTTGGTGATCGAGTCGGGTTCTGATGGTTTAGCCTCTTTTGTGATGGACTATGCAGTCAGCAGGTCGCATCTCGATGATGATCTCGTGACCTCTACTGTCTCCTCTTCGTTACGACCCTGTTGTCCACGACATGTTCCTACTGTCTCACGTCCACTGGTGGTTATAAACAGTAGCTCTGACCGCTATATTATCTCTCACACGACAAGGAGCGTTCTGAACCCTCATACGTTGTCAGCAACATCACAATACTATCCCATTGCATCTAGCTATTAATTTTTAAGTGAAGCAGTTTTTTTATCCTAGTTTTTTTTTAAAAATTGCCGGCTTGCTTAACTTCGCCTCCAATTTAACCGTAGGAGGTTTCTTTGCTGCTTCTTTTCTGGTTCACTGTTTAAGTCAAAGATTGTTGACTATTGTTTTTAAAAATTGCAAATCGTTCTGAATCGGATATGCCTACCATATTCTTCATATCTGCTGTTAATAGGGGCTGCTCACATGGTGCAGCAATTATCCACTTTGTATTTATTTATAGCGCCATTCTACGTTTGTAATGATGGGGCTCTCTGGGCCTTAAGTTTCACCTATACCAAGGGTACGTGAACACATAATTTTCTGGCTTGGTTGTGCCCCCTAAACGGGTCACGTGGTAGATGCGTTGTACCAATACGGGGGCCACATCAGGGCACGTGTTATTCGGGTTGCGCTCCGCTAACAAATGCCGAACAAGGGGGGTGTGGTGGCACGACTATGGGGTGGCTAGGGGTTAAAGCACCTGGCCGCAACAGCCACCTGCGTCCTCTCCCATCTCCGGTCTTTTCGACTCTGTCTTGACACCAGGCTCAGGTGTGGGAGGAGGAGAGTGTGTGGTAGCTGCAGCGCAAGGCTACTATCACTTAAAACTAATTCATTCGCAAGTCGCCGTCCCTGCACCACCCTTCCGTGGAGCATACGGTGGACATCGTCGGACTACGACGGTCGAACTGTCGTCTGGCTTGGAACTATTGAACATGATGACCCGGTACTTTGCTGCCATTGAGACTGTTGAGGTTGAGCTCTATGCCATCAAACATTTTGAAGTTTTACGAACTGTTATTAATATTTTTTTAATTTGTGGAGTAGATGTCATTTTTGCGCATTTGGAACAGTTGATAGGGTTGTATGTATGGCCAATCTATTACAATCCCATAGGAGGGAAACTGATTTTTTTCTCACTAACGATGCATAGACCTATGCGACGACTTACTATCAGAATGTAGCACAAATTTACCAAAATTGGTTGAGTTTTGGTTAAGGCTGAATTTGCTAGGTATGCATGGCGCAAATGATTAGTTAAGCAGCAAAGTTTGTTCACAAAAACAATTGACTGCCTTCTGACAGGGATAGATGCGAACGGAAATTTTTAAGCCGATAAGTGAAACAGAAGGCCATATGAACGAGAAGGGGCCACCGATGTTGAATAGCAACCGCTCTATCATTTTACGTAAGCGATCAATGCCCACAGGTTATATACGCCAGTAACGTTAGAGGGAAAAAAATTAGCCACGATGCTGCAAGATGACGTGGACTTGTTGGGAAAAGTTGTGTCCAATTTTACAGGAGTAGTTTAGCCCACTAAACGGTAATGCCTTCTATCCCATTATAAGTGCATGAACTGCCACAAGGATGTGCGCTTCTGTGTCGTCTCTCACTTGTGCTGGCGGCCCCTCCGAGTCTACGGGGCGAAGGGGGTAGAGACAAGGCGCAGTGGCTGCCTTGTTCCGAGAACAAAAATAACATTTTCCACGCATGCACAATAATAATGGAGAAGAATCCATGCACACTCCGTATGAACCTGTTGACGCAAGCTATGGACTAGTGTGGACTCCGCACTGTCCCAAGGCGACTGTGCGAAACCCGTTTTCATGACCGGGCAGAGGCTAGCCATGACATCATGGGTCAGAGGGCCTGTCACCGAACCGCAGCCACACAGTGACCTTTGTGCAAGTAGTAGGATTGTTAACGGGTTATTAAATAGCTACATTGACCCTTCTGCGGTCTATGCGAGGTTTCGCCATCACCTTTTAAACGACCAAATGGAGAAATATCAGAAAGATTGTGGGATCATTTGTCTGGCAAATTATGGACACAGACAATGCGAACAGGGTTGTTACGGACGCCGTTCAGACAGGGCTACAATGTGCACTCACAGTCGTTATTCGCGATCTATTTGACTGGTCCCGTGGATCTACCAACCCAAAAAAAATATTCGCATCTTAGAGGTAGAGAGTTACATTTGGACAGACGAGTGTAACGACGTTGACCGGGCGCGTTGCGGAGTGAGCAAAATACGGGTGACGACGGCACGAATTATTGTACAATGATGCAGACTTTTGCATGCTCCATTTCTCCTTCTCCCCGCAGTTTTCTGCACCCAGGATGAAGCAGTCTCAAGCCGAACATAGGCGGGCTTGGCCTTCGTGTCTGGCAAAGCTAAAGGACCCGTCCACGCGTGCCGCAAATGACCTCGTCCCCATAACATGTACCAGGCTGATTACTATTTGCGACAAAGAATGGAGTGGTCATTTCTGACTTAATAGCCATCGCCAGCCAGTCGAACTCAACCACAGGTTGTGCACCACCCGAGGATCGAACCCCCGAACCGTTGACCAGAAGTTCGACGCTTTACCTCCTGATCAACGGGATGTGGATTTGATCCTCGGGTTGTGCACCACCTGTGGTTGAGTGTGACTGGCTGACGACGGATACTAAGCCAGAAATGGTCATTTAAGTTTCCCTTTGATTTTTTGGAACTTCAACTCACGCATCGGCCTGATCAGTCGCCTGCGAATCGATCGCACGGAGGGTGGTGAACCAGTGCCTGGGGCTCCAACATACAGTTGCCGTGCCCGCCTCCACTGCCCTCTTTGCTCCCGCACATTTACACACCGCATGGGCCTATTAGGATACAGGCGCCTCCAAGACAACCTGCGGTACACCACCGGAGGCTAAGCCACATCAGCACACACAATCTAAACGAATACATAGACAACACCGGCACAATCATTATAATGTACCTGATAAAATCACGGTTTCCTAGAAACCGCAGCTTGGAAGGCTGCCGATTACACCAGACGACGCCATCGGCCCAGTGTATGTGTTGTGTGTGTCGAGGGGCCTGACCAGTGGACTGGGAGTCAGAAGGCAATTGCTCCTCCATATCCCCTGAGTAAGTAAATACTGGTGTGTGCGTTACGGGGGCCAGGTCGTTCTGTGGCGCGCGAAGACGGGTACGCCGACCCGTCAGCCAATGCGCCCAGTCCCACATCAGACAACTGACTGGCTCGGATGGTGGTCTGATTGTGGGGGTGGGGGAGATAGTAATAATAATAATAGTTGTATTTAATACCGGTTTACAGGCATTGTCAGGTGAAATATTCAGTGGGTAGAGGCTGGCAGTGAAAAAAAACTCCTGAATATATATCATTATAAGTGTTTTTCCTATTTTCATGTTATTCAGGAGAAAAAACTGCCGCCTATAAGGATGATAGCAATTCAGATCAGGGAAGGGCTAACACAATTGCAGTCTGTATGCAGTCTCTGTCTTTGCTATGAACCGGGATTCTGCCTCAGGCAAGAAAGCATCCGTGTACGGTCGCTCACTGTCTGCCGAAGAAGTCAACGGGTGCCGGCTGCAGAGACGGTGCCGTATCCCTCAAGGTAACACCTGGGATCGAGTTCAGATGCCGCGCACTCCGTCGAACAGGAAAACAGATTCTACCGTGTCGGCGCCCAGAATTCTTGGAAACTGTTCTGAATGCAAAAAACTAGTAATGGTAATCTTAAACAAAGAATAACTCCGTTGGACTTTTATATTATGGGGAAGTTTATTCCACATGGCCATGGCGTTTATCGAAAAGAACCGTCGATACTTAACTGTGTGAGCTAATAGTGAGGTCGACAACTCAGCGTACATTCCTCACTGTGAACAATCTAACGCGCTTGAAACTATCACGGTGCGCTAAAAACGTGGCTTGAAGGTTGCCAACTGACGGAATAAGTCGGACCGCGTGGTCAGCCCAATGTATGTTCTGTGTGGAGCGGGTGACTGGCGGACTGAGAGTCAGGCTGCAATGGCTCCTTCTTAATGTGGCCTTTATGGCAGTCCCATACCGTGGGATCCGAGTCAGGTGTGGTGGTACATCCAGAGGTGGCTCAGGCCGTGCCAGCCACCTGTGCCCTCTCCCATCCCCGGTCTTCTTGACTCTGTATTGACACCGGGTTCAGGTGAGAGAGGAGGAGAGAGTGCGGTAGCTGCAGCGCAAGGCTAATATCACTTTAAACAAATTCACGTGCAAGTCACCGTCCCTGCACCACCTTGTGTGGAGCATACGGTTGACCTCGTCGAAATCGACGGTCGAACTATCTAATGTGGACACTATTAACCAATTGTGTGTGGCATCTACGCGGAAATGGTATTGTATGAGCACAACGCATCTACTATCTCGTTATTCATCTTCTTTTGAGTTTAGCTCTGATGTCGTTAGACTGTCTATGCTCATAATGAATTGGTTAAATTTGATAAAAGCTAGTGACTACTTATAAGTAATTCATGATAACACCTGAGTAGAAACATCTTTTCCTAAGATAGCACCCGCCATATTGTTGGCCAGCTGCAGAGGTTAACAGAAGAAGACTGTTCACGAACTTTTGGTACGGAAAGTTGATATTTCCAAATATTTCTCGTCAAGTTGTCGTCTAACAGAAGTTATGTCACGGTGGTCATCTTAGAGCCTTGCGTGTTCTCGTTCGTCAAAGATTCCTGGTGCTTCAATCACCTCTGACGTTCGATTTTCGTCGCTAAAAAAGGATTGGTGTGAGGTCATTGGATCAGCTAACTTGGATTTTCACCAGTGGAGACATTGTCTAGGCCGAAGAGAATATCAGTTTTCAATTCTAGACTTAGCCTAGCTAGCTTTCTGTACCTCTGTGAAGGCTTGGCAACTGAGCGCCAGATTCGTCGAAATTTATTATCTCGTCCTTCCTTCACTATCTACGTTAGGTACCTCGCTTACTGGCAGCGTGACTGTCGTTTGAAATTTTTCTTATGCATTTGCTTTCTACTTAAACACTGTATGAATTTCTTCCATCATATTAAAAGCTTCAGTGCTCTCCCGCTATAGTCGTGAAGATCGTTCGACTGTCAAGTCAACATATACAAGCGAAGCAGAAAATTTAATCCCGGACAGTGTCGATTAGGGGCATCATGTACCCTAAAATATATCTCGAGAACACTCCTTCAACGCCAATTATAGTTTATATTTAGGTGTTACGATGTTAGTTTAATCTGCTTTGGTTTATTGTTTTAAAAATGTGATGCATGCGCATTCATACTTTAAAATATTTTTCCGCGCCGAATACTAATTTTCAGATTTGACAGTAGGATAAGTAAATTGTTTGGTCACCTACGATGGGGTCGGTCTGGTTTCATTTATTTTGCAGATAATAGTTCTTTAGCGCAAAGCGATCAGCAATGTGAGATTTTGAGGACCAGAAACAGCCTTTTTCTATCGATGGAGACCGAAGCAAACGTCTGTTAACCACCTCCACGTTAGAGCCAACCGTATCGAACTAGGTGACATCTTCGCCGCCACCACATAAAATGCGGCACTTAGGTTAAGATGGTAACAATCTATTCATGAGTAGCGTGACGACCAAACTAGCGCCTATTGGGTGGTCCTAGGTATCGAGTTGATTATGCGTAGCGGGTCCTAGCAATTCCGTTCAAGAGGAGTCAATGTGTTTCGTTTTAGCATGTTTCGAACTCAATGATTGTCATAATCATCCCATCTCCATGCACCTAGCCAATCCCGTTCGAGAGAGAGATGGTAACAAGAGAGAGATGGTAAGATATGGAAGAGAGATGGTAAGAGATGGTAGAGAGATGGTAACAATCTATTCATGAGTCGCACGACGACCTTACTAGCACCCATTGAGTGGTCCTAGGTATCGAGTTGATTATACGTAGCGGGTCCTAGCAATCCCGTACGAGAGGAGTTAATGTGTTTCGTTTTAGCATGTTTCGAACTCAATGATTGTCGTAATCATCTCATCTATATGCACCTAGCCTATCGGAGTATTACGGGAAGACCAACCGCACTTCTTTAACGGGATCGGTGCATTGCGAGGTGTCTGCAAATAACTGCAAAGGTTTGTATAAACCCTGCGATCAGCATCGATGCGCGCGAACACATCATGCTTGGTATGCCCGTTTTGCCTTCAAGATATATTTGAAACAACAGTTCTTCAAGCTAGCAGATGTCATTTCCTAGGCCTACCCTCTGTAACTTTAACTTTCAAAGCCTTAAAGGGTAAAGCGACTGTCATAATTATTTATTTCGTTCGTCAAAATAAAGTTTACGGGGCCATATAGCTATCGCATTCGGCGATACGCAGTTAACATTCAGGCGCGAAATCAATACAGGCTTACACCGTAGGTGGGCATTCTAATAGCTTATCAAGCAAAATGCGCAACCGAGGCGAACGATAGACTGTATACCAAATGGCCGACTCTGTCTGAGACTCAGCAAGTAGATGGAACTCAGTGGCTATCACAATGTCTCTTAAGCCGGGACGTAATAGGGAGTATATTTTAGGACTTAGAGCCTCCACCGTGTTCGGCTATCCTATTTTTATGCTACTCAGTTTGGCATTGGGCTTGTAGAGTGAAACGGCAATTCTTCAGGTGTATAGGCACACAAACATGATCTGACGCATATTCGTTGACCATTTGGTTACCAACCATCGGTCTGGTACTACACGCTTAGCTACTAAAGCTTGAGCAAAGATGTCAGTAATGGGCTAGTTCCTCAACCGTTGTCGAAATGCCACATTAGTAGGTGTGTTTATTTTTATCTGAGGCAGGCGCTTCATCGTGCCTCCAAAGTCGTTGTGGGTGTGTTTTTTTTTGTTTTGGGCAGATTATACACCTTGGTGTATAATGATGGCGAATCAATCGCGCATTCTAACGTTGAATTCTAATTGGCTAAGGGAAAGTTTCTTGGTGCAGTTCACGTGGCAATGTTTTCTTGCTGGTACGACTGGGCAAGCATGTGTCAGATATGCTTGTTCCATAATTACCATAGGACAATCTAGTGCGAATTCGTGCCTGCATACTTTGGTAAGGCGGACCGAGAATTCTTTGAGATAGGCGTGAGGACTCTTTGACTAGAAGTATGATGATCGGTGGTTACAATTACCTCCTCCTCCAATTAACAGCGCACGAAGCATTTTCTGTGCCTTGTGACAGAAGTGGGGGTCGCTGGTGCGCACGATGGGCAATTTTACCCATAGGAAGTTTACTTGCGCACAAATTGGCTTCCAGTGAAGAATACTGGCGTCTTATACAAGGGATGCTCTCAAATTTCTATCGTCTTTCGCTGACACAAAATTCAGAGGTGAAATTGAATGCCACCGACGACCCATATTCCACTCCTGTAACTGCGTTCCCATCGACGACTCGGCCCAATTGCCTGACCAATTACAATTTCGTCCCCGCATAGAGTGGTGGCGATTTGCAAGAGATCATCGTATAGGTGATCTGTGTATTGGTTTGTTTGCGAGACTTCTCACGGCTAATTTTTAGCGTACCGCAAGGGGGAACAATTCCAGCACAATCTGCTGCATTCAATTAAATCGGTTTTACTCGTCAACCAATAAGCCATAGTGCACAAACCATATTTTAGAAGAATACCGTCAGATTCTCAGGAAAACTAGACTTCTACATTTCCCTCAAGAAAACTGAACTTCAATGCACTCATAGAACGCTACACGAACCATGCAAACATTAACGACTGCATAAGTTACCGAGGAAGACGAAGAAGAAGCGATCACTAGAATATGATGTTTATGGCCTTAAATTTTCGTATGCTCTTTCGAATCCATCATCAAAGTCGATTACAAAAAGGATGATACATGCACAAGATGAGCGGTATTTATAGTACGTAGTGCCCACGTGATCAAATGCGTACCATAATTAGCAGCTCTCCTGATCACCGCTGGGGGTCGTAATTGATGGGATGATAGCTTGACCGTCCACGTCCGAGTCGTTAATGGCCATGATTTCATTATCCATGTTGGATGCGGGCTTCATAATGACATGATAACTTGGTTAACTGGGATTGGAGGAGTTGATCACCCGACAGTTAGACCGTCGATTTCGACGAGGTCCACCGTATGCTCCACATTAGGTGGTGCAGGGACGGTGACTTGCGCGGAAATTAGTATTAAGTTATAGTAGTAGCCTTGCGCTACAGCTAACGCACTCTCTCCTTCTCCCCCACCTGAGCCCGGTGTCAAGAAAGAGTCAGGAAGATCGGAGATGGGAGAGGGCACAGGTGGCTGGCGCGCCTGGAGCTACCCCTGGGCGTACCACCACACCTGGCTCGGATCCCACAGAGTGGGAGGGCCATAAAGGCCACATTAAGAAGGAGCCATTGCAGCCTGACTCTCAGTCCGCCAGTCAGCCACTACAAACAAAACACACAATTGGGCTGACCACGCGACCCGAGTTATCACGTCAGTAGGCAACCTTCCAAGCCACGGCTTTTAGCACACCTTGATAGTTTAAAGCGCGTCAGATTATTTATAGTGAGGAAAATGCGCTGAGCTGTCGACCTCACTATCTCCCCCAACCCCACAATCAGATCACCATCCGAGCCAGTCAGTTGTCTTCGCGCGCATCAGCACGACCTTGCCCCAATAATGCACACACCAGGATTTACTTACTCAGGGGATATGGAGGAGCCATCGCCGTCTGACTCCCAGTCCACTGGTCAGCCACTCGACACACACAGCATATACAATGGGCCGACGGCGTCGTCTGGTGGTAGCGTCAGATTGGCAGCCTTCCAAACCACGGTTTCTAGGAAACCATGATGTTATCGGGTACATTATGATGATTGTGAAGGGGTTGTCTATGTATTAGTGTAGATGGTGTGTGCTGATGTGGCTTGCCTCCGGTGGTTCCCCAAAGGTTGTCGTGGAGGCACCTATGTCCTTAAAGGCCCATGCGGTGTAAACGTGCGGGCGCAGTAAGGGCAGTGGAGGCGGGCTCGGCGACTATATGTCAGAGCCCCATGCACTGGTTCACCAGCCTCCTTGCGATGGATTCGCAGGTGACCAACGAGGCCGATGCGCGAGTTGAAGTTGCGGGCGCATTGTGGGCAGGAGTAATCGGTAGAGGCTAGGGGGATGTCATTCATGGTAGTGGGGGTAGCAGTGGCGGTAAGAATGGCAGGAGCGAAGGGTGTGCATGGTGTATCGGTAATGTCAGCATTGTGGTGAATTCCGCTGTCATGAATGCGCATGTGATCGAATAGACCCATGCGATGAGTGAATGCGCGAGGAAAGTGAGGGCAGTGAAGGCGGCGATCTCTGCTGTTTGTTGTTGTTCCAGGCACTGGTTCACCAGTCTCAGTACGATGGATTCGCAAGTGACCGACCAGGCCGATGTGTGAAGTGAATGTGCGGTCGCATTGAGGACAGTTTAGGAGAGAGTCCCCATCGTTGATTGTGGTGGTGGTAGTGAAGGCGAATGCGGTGTTGGTTGCGGTGGTGGAGGTAACAGGCGATGAGTATTGAGATGTGGTCTCTATGTTGGTGGGAGTAATGGAATTGATGCCAGGAGTTAGGGTGGCGGAGTCTGAAGGAGGGTTGGTAGACTTTGACGTAGAATTGTGAATTGTCAGATTGTTGGTGCATTGCGTCCGAACTGTCCAACCAGGCCGATTCGCGCGCCGAAGATGCGTTGACAGCCGCCTTCACCCGATTGTGCAAGCCGTCAGGCATTAAACACCTTCATTCGCCACAATATCACCCGATGTTGGTACGCGGCGCTGGTGACTTTCGTGCCACTCTTTTGGCCTTGGCAGTGGCGATCCAGTTGGCCTCATAGATTGCTGAACAAGTCTTCACGGATCTTCTGCATGCCCTTCTATCCTGGGCGAGGTCCATAGAAAATTCATTTGGGTAGTCGCTCGTCGTCCATTCTTACCAGGTGGCCGCTCCATCGCAGTTGCACTTGCCTCAGCATGGCGTGGATGCTGAGAATTCCGGTCCGCTCCAGGACTTCCGTGTATGGGATCCTGTCATGCTATCTCAGCTTCAGTATTCTGTGGAGGCAGCTGAGATGAAAGTGATTCATTTTCCTGGCTTGGTTCGAGTAGATGGTCCAGTTCTCCGCTCCGTAAAGAAGTGTTGTCATGACGATGGCCTTGTACATCTTCAGTTTGATGTTCAGGTGCATACCGAGGCGATTTCACACGGAGGCCTGCAACCGGCCGAAGGCCTGACTAACTTTGGAGATCCGTTGGGCAACCTCGTCATCATCCAGCAGCTGCCAGCGCCACGACCGAGGTGCATCCACGCGACCTTCTCATGCGTCGGAAGGCGGAAGAAGGTGTTGGCTGCAAGGCTGATGTCTTCTCTACAGGAGAAATTCTCCTCAGTTTTCAAAGACGGTCTTGATTGCTGCACCAAGATGAAGGTCATTCTACGTCTACGACCTGTGTTCTGACCGAAAAAACAGCATTTTATGCATTACGTACACTAGTTAACACAGAAATTCAACGCCTGAAGAAATTTGGTGTGCTTCAGCCAGTTAATTAGTCCACATGGTGGTCAAGAAGGCTCCTGGCAAAGTTTGAATCTGTGCTGATTACTCTACCGGGCTCAATGCCACTTTGGACACACATCAGTATCCTCTACCAGTCCCGAAATATCTTTTGCTAAGCTAAATGATGGAACTTGTTTCGCCAAACTTGATCTATCCTATGTATATCTCCCAAAAAGATGTAGCTAAAGAATCCCGGGAGCTTCTGATCATTAACACTCAATGCGGTTTTTTTTCAGTTCACCCACTTGCCATTTGGTGGTAAGACTGCTCCCGCAATCTTCCAGCAAACCCTGAACACCATTTTGACGGGCACTGAAGAAGCCACGGCCTATCTGGATGATATCATCGTCACTGGCTCAAATCCAGATTAATTGTTGCAATGCATGGAGACAGTATCAGCGGAATTCAGGACTATGGCTTCCGCCTGCGTCTGGCAAAATGAAATTTTATCATGCTTTCTCTGAAATACCTCGGTTTCATAATCAACTAGGACGGTCATCACCCAAACCCGGATAACATTGATACCATCAAGCAGATGCCACCACCAAAGCATGTTAATTCCTAACGCTCTTTCTTGGGTCTGATGAGTCGCTTCATCACGTTCCTCCCGGAACTGCACCGCCTTCGTCATTCGATGAATGAACTACTCAAGAAGGATGTCAAATGGGCTTGGCCTCGAGAATGTCAAAAAGCTTTTGAAGAAGTGAAAACTATGTTGAGCTCTGACTTTCTGCTCACACACTTATACCCCGATCTGAAGATTGTCTTTGCAGTGGATGCCTACAACCATGGAATTGGCGCCGTAATTTCACACATCCTCCCGACAACACAGAAAAGGCTATTCGTCATGCAACAAGGTAACTACCTTCTGCGGAACTCAACTACGGACGGATAGAGAAGGAGGCGTTGCCTATCATCGTAACCGTAAGACGTTTCATAAGATGCTTTATGGCCCTCCGTTCACCCTTCTAACGGACCATTCGCCTCTTACAATTTCGGTTCGAAAAAGGCATTCCTGTGTACTTTGCGAAACGTATTCAGCGATGGGCTACTATGCTTCTAGGCTACGACTTCGATATTCGGTAGCAGTACACCACAAACATAGGCCAGGCAGACGCACCATCGCGCTTACTAAAATCGTGGACAAAGAGGCCTGAGGCGCAGTCACCATGTCCGTCTCTATTGAGTCAAAGGTTCACAGACTGTTTACGAATTTAATAAGCCCACTTCGTGTCACTTTTGACGAAGTCCGAAACGCAACCCAACGGCATCAACTGTTTAAGACAAGTCATTAATTACAATCGCAAATTGTGGTCTGCAAAACTTTCTGGTGAACTGCAGCAGTTCTACGAACAATGGCATTCCCTGTCCACCGTCAAAGACTGCATCCTGTTAACTGAACGTGTCGTTATTCCACAGAAACCATAACCAAGGGTCCTAAAGCAGTCTCACGTGTAAAATCTTGGCATCCGTCACATTAAGGCTCGCTCCCAGTTCTGTAAACTGGCCCCACAGGGACCAACAATTGGAACAGCTGGCCCGCTCATCCACCAAATGCGCATTCGCATCCAAGGCGCCAAGAAAGACCTCACTCAATGCACGGCCAGTCCAGCATGCCACGTGGTCCAGGGTCCACATCGAGTACGCTAGACCGATCAATGGCCAGAACTTCTTTATCGCGATCGACACATACAGCAAATGGCCGGGAGTCTTCCACATGGAACGCACGACAAACTGGAGCCACAATCAACACTCTTCGGCGAAACGTTGGTGAATGATAATGGAGGGCAGTTCACATCAGCAACCCTAACCCGATTGTGCAAGCCGTCAGGCATTAAACACCTTCATTCGCCACAATATCACCCGAAGTCCAACGTACAGGTTGGATGATTTGTCGACACGTTCAAGCGGGCTCTCCAGACTTAGAAAAAAGATGGGACAACAGAAGAGGTTGTTGAAACATTCCTGCTGACCTATCGGGCAACCTTTAAACGCAAACGCTCCACACGGTGTCTCTTCTGCAGAATCTTTGATGCAGAGAAAGCTTCGCACGCCATTCCACGTCATTCGTCATCTGTCACCTGTTTGTGCTGGCGATGAAACAGCCCATCCAACACCGATGGAAAGACAATTCAAACGACACCATGGAGCAAAGTTCAGTTTGTTCCATCCGAATGAGATGGTTCTGACAAAGGACTACAGGAAACGTGGACGCTTGGACATGTTCACCGGAAGTGCGATGACGTGGTCTACGAGGTTCGAGTCAGATCAGACATTTGGGTGTGCCATGCCTATCAGTTGAAACACACCGAATGTACTGACACGCCAAATCCAAGCACAAACCTATCACTAGAACTACTACTGAACACATTCCATCTAGCAAAAGCAAGGTCAGAAACCAGTTCCAGTGTCAAACCGATCCCTCAACCACTTAGACGATCGTGCCGAAGAAGAACTCGAACAGTTCGGTTGCAAGTGAGCCCGCAGCTCAAATCGTACGACTCGGCTCAAAGGGGGGAAACGTTAGAAGTAGCCGTCCTAACCGATGCGCTGACACACCGCCCTGACGGCTCTGCACACGCTGCACTATCGATCCACCCATATGGCGTGCGCTCGATGTTCGCGCGCGAGCTGCCGACGGGATGAGTCATAGTATCGGTCAAAATGCTACCCACTGAAGACCACTAGCTGATTGGTCCTATCGCCGTTCGTCCTTGAACATACTCGTACGTTCTTTGTTTGCCTTAAATTTCGCTGTTAGCATACAACAATACACTTCTTTTCTTACGCCCTCGCTTTTTAGTTTTCCTTTGGGTATTTGATCGACGAGTTGCTTGACGGGCGACCATCAAGGCTTGTGGCAAGAGTTTAACATGAACCATCACAGCTGTTCTTAAGTTTCTGAAAATGGCCGCAAACTCTTCCTTCATAAAAAACACGTTTATCGAAATTATCTAATTTACCTGTTCGTGTGTCTATCCGGAGATTGTAATCTTAAAGACTGCACGTAGTTTATAAACTCTACATTAAGAAAAACTGTTTGACCGCACCCATGCAGCCGAAGTATGCGAGCATTCTACGCAAGGTTTGCGTACGTCTTCCAAGAGTGGTAATAGACGTTTTCTGAACATGAGACCTAGCCAGGTTGTTTTTGAAATGTATAAATTTTCTACCGTCCAGTCGAAAATTGGTAGGACATTGGACTTACAGATGCCGACGAGATGATATCTTTCGATGTGACATCTTTTCTCACCTCCATCCCGCAAAATCTCACAGATCAAACCGTGCATATCCTGTCAGAAGAGCACTATAGTGAGGTGGACACGAAACTCAAAGACACCATATCGACCTCTTGAAACATTGCTTGAGCAACTTCTTCACCTTCAATGGATTCGTGATGAGCGAATGAAAGGTACACCGGTGCGTCCCCATTGACCGACCTGGTTGCCGAGGCAGCATTGCAGCAACCGGAGTCACTGGCGTTTGACCTCTAGCGTCCCCGATTTTGGGTACGGTACGTTGATGACACCTTTGTCCTCATACATCTGGAGACTAGTGAGGGTTTCAAAACGACTTAAAACTCGATCTTCCCCCAAATCTAGTTCACGTTGGAGAAAGAAAAAAGACTTCCAGTTGCCATTTATGCCATGCTAGTGTACAGAAAAGGTGATAGAAAACTCAAAACAACGGTTTACTTGAAGGCAACCAAAACCCTCCCGTATCCTGAGTTACCTTAGCAAACATCCGTTTCGCACAAAATCAGCTGCGTGAGAACACCGTATTACCATGTAGAAACCGGTTGTACGGAATCAGGCGACATAAGTACCGAGGTCCAGTTTCTGTTGAACCTCTGCAAGCTCCTGACAGTTTTTTTTAATAATGGAGGCGAAAAACGAAGGAAAAAAGCCGAAGAACAACCAAAACAACATGTTGGTGAGCAGTGCCATATGTAGCCGGTTTGTTCGAGGAATTCGCTAGAATGATGAGCGAATATGGGATTGACGTCATTCACAGTCCGGAATCGGCAAAGCGGCGGTAACTCTTGCAATCTATAGACCCAATTTCCATCATGAAAAATTTGCTATCACTTAACGACACGACTGTCATTATGGTCAAGCCAATTACTTTGGCAAACCGGTAAATAAAATCGCACGAGATTGCACTAGCTGACTGTGAGACGGAAGGATAAGATTTCCTTGGTAGCCACCCACGTGCCCTCGCCAGGGTACGGCTTTGACCTCCAGTGCTTTAAAACATTACACGACCGAATTTCATACCTGCTGTAGGAAGCGTGGCCCTCGAACGAGAACTCGATTGACAGGGATATCGATCTGTCAGCTGCTTATCAGACCCTGTGTAAACAAATCCATGGCGCCGCAGAAGGTCAGTGTCGGCAGAGGTGAGTTAAATATGCATTGATTGTGCATACATTTATCCCTTGACGACGGGCTCGCATGAGAGTTTGCAAAGTCGGACGAATAAACATCTGCTTTGAAAGATCTTTTTCACATCTTGTTCTATATATTCATGCTTATGAGAAAAAAACTCTCTTCAGGAAATCGAGTTGT
Organism: Schistocephalus solidus; assembly: GCA_017591395.1. Classification (NCBI taxonomy): domain Eukaryota; kingdom Metazoa; phylum Platyhelminthes; class Cestoda; order Diphyllobothriidea; family Diphyllobothriidae; genus Schistocephalus; species Schistocephalus solidus. The sequence continues at coordinate 88,623 of WEDG01000101.1, forward strand.
GCTCGTAAATATTCAAGTTGGTGACACCAACCCGTCCCCAGACGAAATGAACAGACGAGAAAGTGAATTATTCAAACTAACTCATTTGGCGCGACAGGACATATAGCGACAAATAAATAACTGGTGCAAGGGAGGCGAATGGACACATAATGGCGACATGTTTTTCGGACGGGGCAGGTGAAGGGAAAATGTTTACGTTTCCATGTTTTGGTGGGAGAAGTGGAAGGCGATTCACTACGACTGGCCGGATTATCAGTCGTCGATAGGGGTTGGGGATAGGGTTACTGCGTCGGTTGGAGATGTAAGAACGTGCAATTGTGGTTCGCCATGTCGAGGTTTGTGTCGTATTCGTCAGGACCGAAGAAGATAAAGAAGGGAAGAGTTCGTAGACCGGAATATATTTCAACTGATGATTTTGCAAGCTCTCTCGTTCCTCTCATCGGAGTAGTGTTTTGGTTCTTCCTGCTGACCTTGACTGCTTCAGCCTTATCGCCTGTCTCGTGATGTATCCCTATTCAACGCACGTATTATAACCTGCCTGATGGCTGCTGAGTAGCGCTGACCTCTTCGAGATTGAACGCTGGTGGGTTCGAGTGAACTTCGTCTTCTTTGCGGCCGTCACAATTGTAGGCACGTCAGCGGTGTTTTGGTCTTTCCCCGTCAGCCAATGGAATGATCAGTTGTCCTCGTCTGAGGTGATTTCGGTTTTGTGGGAATGGAGGTGAGAGAATATTATACGCTGGTCACATGACTTCCGACTGACTCCTCTCCTATATTTCTCTAGCGTCAACTGCCTGCGGCGCGTGATGTTGCTTGACTGTCCTATTGAATTTGCCAGTTCGGACAAGGCCAAATTGAACGCGGTGTACAGCATTCTCAAAGAAAAAAAATGTAAAACGGCCACTTGAGTCTGTAGGGCGCCAGCGACATGTTTTTCAGGCTCTTCCCAAAATGTTGTCCTAAAGACGGTGTTATAACTCAAGAAATATTTCTGTGGTCCCCAAAATTAATCAGGAAAAGGAGCATTCAAAATACGTTTCTTTAACTTGACAGTTTTCTGAGATTTAAAATCACCCGAAATCACTAATAGATGTTTCCGCTGAGACTGGCAGTCAGTGCAGGCATGTCAATATGCCCTTTGCTTCCTTCCACATTTAGTTGTTTCTACGCATGCTGCAGGTATCCATTGATAATTTTGGTTGGTGGTCTGTTACCGCGCCAATATCAGATATTTCCGTGGAGTCTGAAACCACGAATTTGTTGACACTGAGTATTTTAATTGGAATTTCAATCTAGTATCATAACTGACAATAGCTCCAACTTCGAGCAACCTTTGTTAGGATCCAACTCTTTTACGATAAGACCACAGACCACTTCGTGATAGCTGGAGTCACTCCCTCTGACCCATATAAACTTGTTGTCATTTTAAAATCCTAGTTTAGTGTTTTTTGTTGACCAACGAACTAAGTGGTATTTTTTGGGTCAGCCGCATGCCTGCTCTCCTACTTCCAGTCTTCAGTCTGCCATGACACGGGGTCCATGTGGAAGTGGAGGAGGTAGCATAATCGTATCCACGCGCAAGCTACCGCGCTTGCTATGGACCTGCCGTGAAGCATGCAGTGGACGTCTTCGAAATCGACGGTCGAAGTGTCCTGACATAACTGTGATTTTTACGCCAGCGAACATAGTAAAACTCTGCAGCAGTCGACCAAATTGTGCCTAGCTGCTGGTCTGACAAATTGCGTCAAATCTTGCAGTTATTCCACTATAGAATCGGAGCAAAGAGTTCCATTAATTACTAGTTGCCTACTTCTGGTGATTTATGGCACGCGACAGGCTTGTGTGCGGTAAGTGTCTATAATTCAAGCTGAAGTCATCAAAAATGCTGCCAAATACTGCAATACAGTTCATGTATTCGATGCTCAGACAATAAAATACAATACCGATATTTATTTCGTACGGAGATTACCAGCACTTATTATCTAGAAGAAGAGGTAAACATATTGGGACAAAAGGCCAGCAATTTGTGTATGCTATGTTAAATGTCAAGGGAGACCGTAATTCCCTTTTTTGGTTTGTACACATCGTCAAGGAGTAAAACCCAAAAAGGAAGCAGCCAGTGTTCGAAATATAGAGAGCCTAGTGATTCAAGTCGTGTGATCTAGCTTAAAGCCAGGCGTCCATATCGTGCCAGCGGTTCCCGGCAAAAAGTAGTCATCTGGCGGTGGTAGCTCCGAGGTCCCCGTGGTCCCCGAGGATTGAGTCTTCCCTGACTGATTGGAGATGGCAATTACCTCAGAAAGAACCAGTGAATTCTTGCTTTTTTTTCTTCGTTCGAAATAGTTACTGATGTAATCAATATCCCACATACAATACGAAGGTATCTTTAAATACAAAGTCCTCAAGTTAAGCAGACACGCATAGGTTGCTACCATATAATGCACATAAGTGCCAGTTCCACAGAAGGACAATGGCCCGTATTTACTGCGGGTAGATCTATATGTTTTATAAACACGCTGTACCATGCATATTTAAAATAACAATTTCCACACTACTATGGTCAGAAGACCTTACAACTCTGAAACGTTTCTGACTCCGTGTCACCAGTCAGCCACTGAAGTGGATTTTCGAAAATTGGCTGCTATTTTCTCTGCCCTTTCGCCGTTTGTCACTTCTTTGCCGTGTACATCAGTCGAAATATTTCTGGGGAAGGGTATAAATAACCTCGAAATAAATGCCTATACTACTTTATACTAATCATATTTACTTAGCTTGCAGAGGTAGTTCGATGTCAGTACTACTTGCAGGCACGGACTAGAGAAGTCATTGACATGTCGAAGGATATTGGAAACGACTGACCGCATGAAAATGACGCTTATGGCATTAAAATTTAACATATCGACTCAAAAACTCTTGGATATTTCTGTGTGTGAAGCAAGACGTTATGCACACCAGCTCATGGCAAATTTTTGATTGCCAGGAGGCATTGATAGGCGTACATATTATAACCCTGGCCGTATGCGGTTTACCGCATGAATTGTCCGTTTCTTCGACTTGGGTGACCCAAGAAGCAATAGATAGTGTGTATCTGCACGACCTCAAGGATGACTAATAGAAGCCTGGCTGAAAACCAGTAAATCAGCGAACACAGTAAAATAAGGAATTAAGAAAAACTGGAACTGTAAGCAAGCATATATACGAAAAGCCGCGCCATGCTGGCATTTTTATCTGTCACGCCGTACGAGAAAGATGTCTAGAAAATATCTATCTGCAGTTGATTACGGACGAATGTGGAAACTTGCAGCAGAAGAAATGCCACGTGAGTCGTTACCTAGTATTTTCGCTATCAGTATTCTTAATGATCAAACCATGCCTAGAAGAAAGCATGGCGGACCAAAACAGCCCACAAGTAAGCAGGACGACGATTTTATTCGTTGTTCGCTACAAAAAGTATCATTATATGCCCATTGGGACCATTCACAGGGAACATTTACCGATGTTCTCTTTGACCATAATCGGGAAAAGGATGCAGGAATTTGAACTGCACCAGACAAATGCCGTTTTTAAGTAGAACAATTATTGGAAAACGTTTTTTTATTTGCTACGAAGTACATTGATTACAGACCCTCATTCTGGAGGAGCATTTACTTCTGTGATGAGGTCCTATGTTAAGATAAGCCGGCGAAGTCGACCCAGATGGTCATATGTGGGAAAAACTTCCCTCAAGAACACAATATATCAATATAATCTTTCACGAACTGCTGACGTCTGATGGCTTGGATAGCCATCAGATTTGATGAACGTCCGATATGGCAGTCGACAAAGGAAACTATTAAAAGCAAAGTGTTCCTCAAAATTATTAAGGATGCCTTCAGCTATAGTGACATAAGTCGACGCAAAATAGAAACTTTAATTTGACATGGTAAGGCCCCAGTTCATCGCTTTAGAGAAGTATGAACTTGATAACGTTTACAACGATAATCTTACTTTTTAGACATTAGCCAACCTCTGCGCGTGTGGCCCTGAAATCTACTTTTTAATCAAGCGAACAGTCCAAACTTGAATCCAATCGAAAACCTTTTTGCAATAATAAAAAGAAACTGGAATAAGGCAAGGGAAAGGTATTTCCATGGATGAAAAACTTAATTCTGCGCTGAATACTCACATTGAACAAACTACTAAAGACAACCTGACTACCTCGATGTCAGAGACTTTGTGCTGTCATGAATGCTAAGGGCAGTTTAAAAACCTTTAATCTTGTACAGATCTTTCAATTTTATATATTTTTGCGTTTTTATGTGCCCCTATCTCGTTATGAACACTTATTTGGTTGATTTGTAGTAAAGCTCATTTATTAAATTTAGGTTTTTAGTGAAAATTAATTATTTTAATCTTAGTAAATATTAATTTAAAAAACAATCAGTGCCTTTTTAAATAACGGTCGTTTATTTACCTGTTTAAAACTTTGGGAAATGCAGCATGGACTGATTTCGCATAAGAGACCCTTTCTTGTCAAAACCATGAGATTTCATGACATTACATAACCAGAATATTGAATGAATACTGTAATGTTTGACTTTGCAGTTGCACAAGTCCACGCATGAAAGAGATGGGTCTATAACTTCAGGCTCGGCGTCATTCATCGGATAAGGAAAGAAGTTGTGCGGCTGGTGAAACACAAAAGGTAACAAGGTTATCCATGCGTGCGAGTCGCTCCGGTAGCAGAGCTGATAGTCTACAATTTAAAGCCATTAATAGCAATAGCATTCGACACAAAAAGGAACACCAAATAAGTTTTATGTGTCAGTAATAGGTACGCAACCGACTATAAACTATAAACTTACTCGGAAACATTATATAAGACGTAGGCAGAACTAAGAGCGGTCAACTCAGTCAGCTAGCAGCCAATCAGGTACACTTACTAGTCATGAACCATATATATTATCTTTAATATATCAACTACTTACAATAAATACGTAGGCAGTAAAAACAAATATAATGTACCATGGAGCACTTATTTTTGTATTCAACCGCCTGCGCATAATGTACCTAAGTTCTGACTAAATACCGACGAATGTACTGAAAAAGCTTGTTAACCAGCTCGTTTTTGCAAGGTTGTTCATGGTGCATCACTCATGCATCCTTCCACTAATTGGAAGAGGATGAATGTCCACGCCATTCCCAAGGGTGAATCGGGAAAACGTGTAAATAAACGAGGGGGTACACACAAAACGAGAATTATTTTCTCTACGCACACGGGTTTTTAGTGCTGCCCTATACCATAAGATACATTTACTGGATACTCTTCCTGCTCAGCTGGCCAAATAGCGTTCATTTAAAAACACAACAACGGATGGAGTGATTGTTTTATTAGAAACCCCTCGCTACGGACTCGGCGATTTTGGGATGAAAACTTTAACGTGCAACGCGGCCAAAATCAACTTCTCTTTCCTCTTAAAGAAAACAGCGGCACAAACGGTAGGACTGCATTTGGAAGCATGTAAAAAGTAAATCCTTTAGCGTTCCCGGATTGAAACGACCAACTGGAAAACTACTTGAATTGCTCGTTGCTGAAAGCTCACTAATAGTTAACGGAACTCACTTTCCAGTTCTGTCTTGGTGTTGATTCACGAGTCCAGCCAGCAGCTGCCCAGCGGTTAGTAGAAGGGAAATAGCAACAATGCCGAAAATGGTAAGGGAGAATGGAATGGCCATTTTGGCGCAATAGTAGTCATAAAACAGTCATACCCAACCCCAGGTGGTACCTTACCTAAGGCTTAAACCCCTGACCTGTTGATCAGAAGTCCGATGCTCTAACCATCGAGACACGGGCTTGCTGTCTTACTGGTTTAGATCCAGAATATGAACATTCGTGGATGAATGCTCACCGATCGTTAACGGAAATTAGTTGTCCAGTTGTGCCGTGGGGCTTATTCTCCAGCCCCACTAACAGCCGCCTCTGGTGGTTGATTGGCTGATCATAGCCAATAAGTCAGAAAGAGCCATTTCAGTCTACCATGTCAGTGCGGGAACCGTTATTTTACCTGAATGGTGGCTATTGGGGTCTGGTTGCTTCATCACAATGACACGCCTGACCACAGGCTGTTCAAAATCAACCAAATGTTTGTGAAGAAGGGTATGAAAACGCCTCCCCATCACCCTTATACGCCTGACTGTGACTATTACACTGCGACTACCTATTATTCACACGAATACAGAAAGTAAATTAAAGAAAAACACATTTGTGGAACGTAGAAGAGGTAAAAATAATCACTGTAGACACTTAAGAGCACTAGTTTAGAATATGATAAAAACGCGGCAAATTTCCATTCCTGTTTTTCCCGGACAGCTATCACTAGTAGCCTCAATTTAACCAAGCCTTCGTTCTTCAGTTAATTTATATAGTATGAACGATTCCAAAGAGGTGGCAGAGGCATAAAAGCCCCTTGTTTTGCTAACCTGAAAATATGGACTATATTTAAACTCCTTTTTTTCATAGAATGATGTCATTATAAGTGTAACTGCCACCATTATGAAGTGCGGCTGGGATAAGCATTAAAGGCATTATAATTAATAAGATGTACAATGCGAAGTACATTGGAGATAAGATCACTGGAGATAGAGCTTTATTAACTCGAAGTTTAGGATTCCCTCTTGAACCCATCCTCAGAGACAGTCGCACAGTATGTCAACAAAATTCATGGAGAAAAGTAAATGGCTAAATTTGCCTGTCGTGGCATTTGTTGACGTCCTGTCCTTTTTTGCCTCTAATTCACAGGACCTGGCAGTCGAGTCAATTGAATTTATCCTTCGAGGCAAATACGATGAAACGGAGCATCAACTAGGACACGCCTAAATCCTCCAACTTCTGAAGTTTTGTCTCAAGAAGTACTTAACGTCTGACGGAACGATCTACATGCAGGTTCAAGACACACCAATGGGTTCACCGATTTCGGAACTCATAACTGAGATGTTCCTAAGAGAGTTGGAGTCGCCGGTCTTCTGACATTAAAACCAAAATGCTGGGCTTGGTATGTGGATTACATCTTCGTCGTCTTCGCACAGGATCAGGTGTTGCCAATTAAATAACGTATCAACGCCATCTTTCCAAACATTCAGTTAACGATGTTGGAGGGAGAAAACAAACAGCTGTCATTTCTGGGGGTTCTCGTTTGCCGCAGTGAGTGCGGTAGTGTAAAAACCAAAGTGTTCAGGCGAGCAATAAATACGATGCATGTACTGTGTTTCAACAGCAACTGTCCAATTAGCCAAAAAACGTTGCGAAGAAGGCAATATCAGTGTGTCGGGACGCATTGCAGTGAACCGTAAGAAAAGGTTGCTGACCTACAATATATTCGTAGAAAAACGTTCACCAGTCCCAAATTTTGGCGAGCACTCCCGTGCGCGAGAAACGTCTCGTAAACCGTCAGTCACCTCCTTAAACTCCTCGGAGTTGGAGTTGAATGCAGACCGGAGACAACCACCATGCTCCAGGTCATGCGATCGATTGACCCAGTGCCAAGGCAGGAAACGTCGGAAGTCATTTATCGGGTGTGGTGCAATTGTGGACAAGGCAACAACTCCACAGAAACTAGGAGACTACTCCGCACGCGCATGGCCGACCAGGCAGCAACGGTGAGGAGGAATGACGCTTACTTCCACATCGCGGGTCACTCGACGGGACCCGGACAAACCACGTAAGCCGTGAATTGCTTGAACCGTGGTTGGCTGGCACGCATTCAATCAACAGGTGTAATGAACTTCCGCCTCCATATTCTGTGTTGCAATTTTTCCTGAGCAAAATAATTACCAGCAATGGAGGGAGGATACGCGCTACTGAAATTCCGGGTAACAGCGGGCCGACTAGCTGTGTAATCGTCAAGCCACAGGGATGACATCACGGCCATTGATAACTTGAGCATAAACCGACAAGCAAGCACCGCATCAACTTCTACCCCGGCAAAAACTCCGAGAACTGCTGAATACATTAGGTGTGCCGTTGCTTGGCAGCCACGCCGTTTAAATACTGCGTCCGCTTATGCCCCCTATCATCATTTTCGGCTACTGTCTCTAAGGATGGGTTCGATAGAGAATCCGTAACATCAGGCTAATAAAGCTTTTGTTTCATGGAACACGCCTCTTCACTTCTGTTAGCAATATGCACATTTATTTCCAATCTTTTTAAAATGCCTTGGTAATGTTTCGTTCGCCCTCCAGATACCTATTCTAGTTGTCCTCTGGTCATAGTTTTTATTTTAATGTAGCAAATAAGATCGCGCGACTCTACACATACTACTTTTTTTAGACTAAGAAAAGCATGCTTTTCAATAATCTTGCAAACACCTCCCGTGACTATGATTTATTTAATTATCCTGGAATGTTTGAAGCCTAAACAATCCCAACAATGCCCTTCTAACTTGCATCTACATTAAACAGTCATTGCTAAGCATTCAGTACAAAATTTACTCTTAATGACACTGTCCGCATAAGCATTAACTAAAGGGTACTACGTCCGCTCCATTAAATCTTTGACTGCTTGCTCATGTTTTACCCATCACGCTATATATAAATGCAATTTATTTTCTCTGTTGACGTCATAAAAATGCTACCACTGCACTTCACGGATGCTTTCCCCAACCCAAAGCTTTGAGTCGTGTGCAAAGTAGGCTTGTGCTACGGAGTAAAGGCACATAAAGATCAAATGCAAATTGAAATTGTGAATTTCACACCCATGACTTAAGTGGACACTTTGATAATCTTCATAAGTTTCATTAGTTTATGCCCATGCTCTAGTAAAATAACTTTAACCATGTCACTTATCAACAAACCACATTGGCATAAACTGAAAAACTCTCAATGTTATCCTCACCAGCTGTCAGTTTAACTTTTCCCGAGACTAACTCCAACGAGACTTCAAAATTGAATAAGTAATAACTGGGTTGACGTTTTAGAATAGAAAGTGGACAGGCAGGACCAAAAAGCATGTGGCCATTCTCGATGTACTCCTGCTGACAAAAAGAGGTAGGTAATGAGATTCGTTGGCAAACACGATATAGAAAAGTAACTGTCTAGTGTGCGAGCAGAAGGATCGATGCCAGTGAAAAAAGACAAAACAAGGCAGAGGTGCCTTCATATAACAGGTGGAAATTCGTTAACCTCCATGGCGTACATAGTTCCATGTGCTAGCCGTTAAACTAACACTAATTTAACCCTTAACCTTAAACGTTTCCTATTTTATTAACCATTACCTAAAACACTAGCACCCTGGAATTCGGATCAAAGTAAGAATTTTCATTTCCTGGCGAAACAAGAAATGAATATTTTGAAAACAAGGAGAAACCTTGGGAGTTAGATAGGCTTTTATGTTTGTGAGAGGAGAAAAATACAAAGCAGAATTTCAAAAGAAAAAATAAAGAAGTTTAAAGCTAGATGTGAAATAAAAATAACCACAAATATACTCGTTTATAAAAGCCCCAGGATCCTTCATTGCAACATTCTATACAAATGCTAGTGTTTATAAACAAAATATTAAAGGAAAAAAATCTTCCTTCAAAGTGACCTGATAGAAATATCCCACTGATGTGTGATCTGCACCATTAAATTTCACGCGGATGAATTCATTTATTTGGCAACAACAATGACCCTGAGATCAAAGCGCGTGAACTATCTCATGCAAGAAGTCAAATCTTCCGTAAGATTGTTAATTAATCACAAACCAGTAACTTCAAATGTATAAAAGTTTAAAAATAATAGTGAAGAAAATAAAGCGAATTTAAAACATGAAAAGAAATATGAAAAGTATTGTTACTTTGCATTAACATGTTAACTTTTTTAGAAAAACCGCAAAATTTCGGAATCGTGCAAATATGCTCTTATTGTGACTAATAAATTCAAATAGAATTGGCAGGTGAAGTCGTAAAAATACTATTTTTTGTTTAATAATGAGAGAACGTCCTTCCTTTTCTTTCTGATAACTTTTAAAAAGTGGGTTAAAATTAGTTTCAAATCGTCCTAGAAATACCTGTGAATACTTTCAAAATTGTCATTGATTTAAAGTTATTGTCCAAAATCTCATAAAAGTTTCTATGCGTTTTTAAAAATGTGTAATACAAGATATTTATTAAAAGCAGTTAGTTTAGTTAAGAGTTTTTGAACGTTTCATCTAATGCAGATGACCGTATGGGTCATACTTGCAGCCACACTTAAACATTGAATCTCAGATCTAAGAAAAATGAAAGTGCACATCAATAGATGGCAATCAATATGCTAAAGGTCAATTAATAAAAATTGGTAAAATAAGGTTTATCATCCAAAAAATGTCGTCTGAAATTTCACTGAATAGCATCTTTGTACTTTGCACTTATTCAAAGGGTAATTTAAGATTAAATGAGGAATTTTTACCAGGTTTTTCGAAATTTTTCAAAACTACTGATAATTTTGCTGCTTAAGGTGAAATAACTAACGTTTCTCCCTATAACGAAATGTTTTTCTCTAAGTTTGTAGTAACATGAAAATGCACCGCAAGCAAGCCGAATGCGTACTAAGGCTTTGCGAAAATTGATTATATGCTGCCTTTTCCGTTTCTGAATTCCACATAAGCAGAATATATAATATAAAAAGGTATCTAAGCACATGCTTCAAACTTTACTTATTTATTGTTGGCGCCCGTCGCCAAATAAAGATATACGTAGACTTTATGGTACCAAATCTCGGCATAGTAAAACGTAACAATTTTTAAACAAGTTCATTACTACATTTTTGAGAAAAAATCCCAAAATGTGCAAAATATAATTTATCAAACTAAATGCGTTCCTTCATACAGGAAAAAAACAGTGTTGTTCTTAATATTTGACTTCACTTGTTTGCCAATCAATAAAAATCCGATTTTCTGGTTCTGCAAAACAGGTATTTGACTGTTTTCCTATTTGTGATCATTTTTAGAATTGGAAATGAAAAACAATACATTTGGTTCTGTGATATTGAATGACATAGGCAATATCTTGGATAAGAGAAAACGTTCAACTTTGCCCAGGTCCTACCTGCTTTCGTTCACTATACCAGTTTATATGTGCGGTGTTCTTGTGCGAAACGCGACCTGCGCTTCAAATCCATTCACAAAAATCAGAATAACAAGCCCAAAATGTAGGCTAAAGGGGACTTTCAAATTTTGTACAAGACATTACGCAAGTTAGGAAATTTACCGTACGTTTGCCAAACCACACATTTAGAAAGTTATTTACCGAAAACCGAGTATTTGAAAGTTCGGTATACTAATAATTATAGTTACTTGGTAGCCATGCGGGTGCTGTCGTTGTAAATGAAATATATTTTTCATGAACAAAAACACAGGGCAAATATGCAAGCATCCACAGTGACAAATGTTTTGGGTTTTATTACTGTATACTGCTCAAATTGACGCCCGCTTATGCATCATAAAAGTAACGATTAAACAATAAAGTCATAACAATTAAAGTATGCATTAAATAACTGTATACAAACCATTCCGCGAAACGTAATAAAAGTATGTGATTTTTAACTTTTTTTAAGAACGTAGCTGTAGTTAAATAACTTATTATGGGCTGCCCAACATGGTTAAATTCGCACAACTGATGCATATATCCATGGATGGGTACAATTTCCGGGCACGCAATATTTGCAGCCTGCTCAGATTGATCAACTCTTGAGACCTTTTTAGGTGAGAGAGTAATGTGACTTAATAATGTACCTCAGCATCTTGCAAAATAAGAGCTCCTTGTGAGCAATAATAATAACTTAAAATGCGTAAAAACTGGATTGAGGAGTTTTTCGTTTGCCCGCTAAATTATTAGTCAGCTTTAAATCAAATCTTGACCTCAAAGTTCAGATGGTGCTCAGAGTATCAACAAATGTCAACGGAACGCTCATGAAAGTAAACGTTTTCTTGAGTTATTTCACCGTACTTATAAAGATGTTCGTTCTTTTCGAAATTTATCTAGAGCCTCCGTTCCCTGTTTGCAGGATGGTACAGTCCATTTAAATCCATTTGTTCTTGCAAATGTGCAAAGTAACACAGTCTTTCAAAAAACAAAATATAAGAATGAACATAAAGTTACGGTGTTAAAACTAATGTTTTTCATTGCGCTTTAGTGAGAACGGAAGAAAAGTGGGATTTAAACAATGTTACTCAATGTTAATCTTAATGACGGCATAGAATGACAGCTGAATTTGCTGTCATATTTATTTCACCGCTAGATCTATTTTTTTGAGTTCAGCGCAAGGTGACCTTCGAGCCTGGTTAGGCATACAACAGCGAAATATAGAGTTGTTTTTTTAATAATTGCGTCATACCTCGAACATTGTTTCATGCTTATACAAAAGGTGTGAATAGTATCATCTTTATATTCAACACGAAATGCAACGATTAGGACGTATTTATAAGCGCACCAGCAAAATTTTCAACGGTGCATTCTCGCCCTCATGTAAGTCCTAAAAGACTTGAATCACAGTTATGAGAGTAAATGACATTTAAATGAGAACGCATGTGGCATCAGCTGAACTGTGCATTTGAAACACATGGAAGACAGCATTTGCAGCATCCAAAAAGTAAAACATTGTATTAATTGCGCTTAATTAAAGCAACCCACGTGCACTTCGGGATGAAAAAAAATCGGCAACGACGCACAGTTTGGCACAAGCGAACGCGGCAGTCGTGCGCAATAAAGTCAATCAGCACACGCAAATAACGCTTGCCTAAAGTACAAAAGCGCCCATTGCGTTAAAAATACTTAAAACATGACTCGTGTAAAGGCGTCATAGCTAAATGGGTAGTGTGTTGACTGTACGAAAGCCTTAACTTTCCAGTCTTTGGTCTGAAGCATACCGAGACCACTGAGGGTTTAGATATTGGGTCAATGAAGGCTTGAAGGTACTGCTAACAATAACCACATTATCCGTCTTTATAACAGCTATGAGCATAATTATAAGGAACTCCAGTGATTAGTGTATTTAAGGTAGAATATACCAATCACTATTTCCCCACCGGAATGGAGATAATTCTGCTTTAAACAGTAAAATGTATCTGTATTTTTTGGAATTTAACTGTTAAAATGTAAGAAAGATCCGTAATGTAATTCCGATATTTCGGCCCTCCAGTCCATATTGTTTTAAATTTTACGGTTTCACATCTGGAATTTTTAAAAGGAAGAGACACTTTTTAGTCACTGCTGAATTTGTTTGCGTGCAGCCTGCAACAGCAATGTTTCAAGGATTAATGCTCTTGGAGGCAAATATTTTAAAAAAAGAACGTACATTTTGCTTTGTCAACGCACGGAAAACTATTGCCATTATCTGCCCGATTGAATAACACATCAATTGTCTTAATATAGAACACTACACATCAAACGCTTACTAAAATAAAATTCCACTCAACGTCGGCATTGGTAGTTTGCCAGAGAATATACGGAGCTCTCTTAAGGAGAAGACATATTTATGTAATTTATCTTGGTCCTTCTTATTATTTTGTCGTTCACTTTCGTGAGATTCAGAAGCTCTTGCGCCATTTGTCTCGTTTAATATTCTTCTGATCCTTTTATTGCATCAAATTCGCTATTTTTAAACTGATGTTTAAAAAATCTATAAAAGGAACGTAAATAATATAGCTTTTACCGAAATGCCCATTCATGTATATCTAAAATGAAATAAAAATCTAATAAAAAGCCTTACCATCAGAATAACAATGATTAAATTCATAACGTAACACAATAAAAAATAACATATTCAGTTTTGAGTATTAACTGCCCTCAAATTCGTTAATGATCAAGATATTGGGGTTAAGCCAACATATTTGTGAACATTTTGAAGATAAACTTTTTGACTAAAACAAATAGAAGGCCCGGTGGGTTGGGGCAAGTTTTAAATTATTTCGGGCAGCTGACCATTACAGCAGCTGCAAATCCAACCAAACCGGTACATTTAACATGGTTGTGTTATTCTGAATTGGTAAAAATGACAACCATTTTATATTACACAGTAGCAAAGAGGTTAACGCCCATATATAGATGGTAATTAGTCACGTTTTGGACGCAGGCTTATACTTGCCCAATTAAAGGATGTTTTCGAGAGGCCAATTGAAATAAACACTTCAGAATGCATGTTTGCTGGTTTGTATGAGTCCGAGAAATAAACGTTTTATCTGCTTGATCACGCTTCTCGAGGCAGCCCATTTAAACACATTATATTTCCACTTTTCAATAGACTCGTTGAATAACGTCAGCTTTATTAATGCATATTTGTTTTCACTGTGAAGATGAGTGCGATCAACAGGTCATATAGTGAACCAAATCAACATATTTGTCCATAGTGACCAAAGTTCATCCATGAATCTAGCTGCCTATAAGATGAGTTGTAAGGCACGCAAACGAAATAGCCATCATCGCAATGCCGATGATTTTGCTCTCAGTTCCAGGTAGGGCACCTAACCCAAACAATTAAGAATCCGTTATACTAAAAGCAACCCTAACCTACAACTTAACTACTAATGGCACCTCAATCCAAACCCTTAACATAAATCTTACATGAACCCTGCCGATAAACGCCCAATAATTTCGTGTAGCACCAGTTGCATGAAATATGCGGTTCACATTGCCGTGTCCTACATATACATTTTTCCCTAAGATGTTGCGTAAATGAGGAATTATAGGCTTTGCCAATCACAAAAGAATGCATTTGCCTGAGGGTAGATGACAGGCGTTGATAATTCCCGCATCCTTAACACTGTGTCTCCAAACTCCGTCAGCCTTATGTATGCGAATGGCAATTTGTCTGCGTTTGGCTGAACTATCCCCAGGTCAATTAAGGAGGCACTGTAGGCGCCCTATAAAGTAAATTTGGAAATAAATCTACAATCAAGTGATGACCTCGTACATGCAAGTGCATTTGACAGCTAAATGTCATCTTTTTATTTTTTTCCAATATGCATAAACGAATAACATTAACTGTTAAGTATAAGATGCTACAAGATCAGTTATCAAAAAGTGCTATCAGCTGAAACTGAAAATCAACGCAATGCTTATTTGTGGACTTTTCAGAAAATTGCATTGCATAACAATTCGTAGGAAAACTTCCAGATTAGGTCAATGGCGTTCTTCACGAAAAGCACTCCCAGATCTGTGAGACTTTTTCCACGCATACTATGTGGTAACTTCTATTCACCTCCGATCAATAAAACCTTTATTTGGTTTCAGTCTTTCCCCATTCTAATAATCTAACTACTTTGCTCCAACTAATACTAAAGTACAGCGCCTTTGTGCTTTATTGGCCAGTACCTACGTTAGGTTTCTCGACCATAAATAATTTCGTCTAACAGGAAGGTGCTCTCTGGGGACACTTTCCATCCGAGTTCCATATGAACCCAATTACAGACATTATACCCAGCAAATATACCAGGCAGCGATAGTAAAATTACAAAAAAATACAAAAGGTTGCATTCTTATATTCTGAACCGTTATATAACCTTGGTTATCAGGCTGCAAAATTCGAAATTTGGATTTATCGTGTTGTCAATGCATTCAATAAGAAATATGGAGGCAGCAGTTTCTGTGATATGTCTTCGATTTATAGAAACTTTGCATTTACATTTCATCACCAAACTTTATTTTCTAAGTAACATTGTATTTTTGAAATTAATTTAAGCAAGAACAGACCTCATTTTACAATCCTTGTTTCCAGTTTGAACCTTTTTTAGTTCAACCGCTATTACTGGCATTTTTAAAGCTGCAAATAACACGTAAAGATTTGCAATATTTCATAGGAGCGTATTTTTAGATATATTTGCCTTTGCACACCAGTTCTTCTAAGCCGAAAGGGACATAGAAGTCGCAGAATCCCAAGCCTTACGTTGCCAACTTGTCAGTGCGAGGAGGTTGCGTCCTTTTTGAAGGGCGAATATCATATTGAGTGAAATATTGCTAACATTTGGACAATGTAATCGTAAAAATACTAATAAGTACTCCATTTCTGTTCCTTGAGAGGGTAATTAAGTGGTTTTATTGTTATAAACTAAATCTGTCCAGGCCGCAAAAACTGCCTTCATACATTTTTTGCGTTAACATGGGTCTACACTGAGGATACCGCCTTATTTTCGCCCAGGTATCCCATAGCATCACAGTCGGCATGGAGCACGGAAACTGTTTAACTTACGTTCTCAGACTTTCCGAACTCCAGATCAGTAAACGGTAGTTTATTTCAAACACCAAGCAGTAACGACATCAGCAACAACAGATAAACATCAATGCACTTAAAGCAGATGCGCTATCTCATGAAATGTTAACCAAACTTCGGAAATGCGTTTTGGATTTTAAAAAAATTATTCATTTAGCCTAGCAGATTAATTATCATAGAGAATATTCTCATAATATTCCAGTCCTCTCAAAATGTCTGCTTTTGAAAGAGCTTATTTATAATCACCCACATAAATAAATGCTTATAGCTTTAAAATTATATTTTATAGACAAAATACACATAATTCTCTTTCATTCGGTAGGAATAGACAGCTTCTTTATATTGCAAACATGAATCAAGGGTATCATTTCGTTTTCAAAAAGGTTTTTTTTTCCAGAATTTTAGGATCGTAAAATTATTAAACTTTATCATCATATGCGTGTTTTTATTTTTATTGTCTATATATGATACATGCTCCATAGCAGATGAGTTCTATGTGACCTTTCCGTACTAACGTGGAGACCTTGGTGATTCTCCTTAGGTGCAGCATGTTGTTTGAAAACCACGAATTACAGTCTACTGGCAGATAAGATTCACAATCATGTTGAAATTTAAAACTTTCTTCAAGAATACAATTTAAAATGTAATTGATATGCTACAAACTGTGTTCGAAAAAGACATTTTGTGCACAGTTCCTATAACAATATTTGCATTCATAAAGGCCGTTCAAATCAGGGGGACAAATGCAAAGCCTATAAGTATCCATCGAAGAGAAGCTCTTCCAAAAGTGGACAACCTGCCCTGACTGATATAGAGCTCATACCTTGTCTGCTTGATACTCAACCCTAGTTAAAATACTTAATTCTATCCCAAAACCCTTTGGTAAAATTTCAGTTTAAATTTCATGAGATATGACACGTACTGTACATAAAAGCTGCCTGCAAAACTTGGAAGAATTTCTTAACGCCATTTTACAGAAAGCGCTTGGAAATACGGAACATTTTGTTTTATATTTTGACTGAATTCGATGTTCAAAAACGAAAACTTTTCTCGTTTATTAAAAATAATTATAAAAATCATAAAACAGTACTTATTTTGTTTGCGACGAGTTTTTTTCCTACAACATCTATTTCTAACAATATACTGATGAAATATTGCCTACAAGCCTAACGTTGCACGCTTTATGCACTGAATATGTCGGTACAAAAAGGTTACACCGCTTTCTTAAAATGCATTTTATATTGAGATTAAATGCTTAATTTTGGACAATGTGATCGTAAGAAAAACAATTGAAAATTCCGATTTTTTTCTGACAGGGTAAATAATAGATATTTTATAGCCACTTTAATCTTTCAACGTCACAAAAATTATATTATTTATTTTTGAGCCTTATTATGGCCCTATTTAAGAAACGTTTACTGGCTCCTCTTATAATACATCTTTGGATTCTTGATAACTCGGGAGCGACCAAGTCAGCAGCTAACCCATGACACACACACACCTCTAGTAAGCAAGCGATCTTTGCAAAAGGCAAGCAGGAAGTTTCAATAGAAGTAAATATCTGCAGCGAAAAACGATTTATGATCAGTAAACGTACAGCGCCGTTTTACTGTGGTTCTCTGGCTGAATGTCCTCGCAGACGCTTGCAAAATCTTTCTGATGTGTGCGCCTGGTGCATTTCCCCGAAAAATCGAGTTAGCCTGATTAATTTTGTTCCATTTTTTGATATGATATGTTATGCATATCCTATTGAGGAGGTGAATTTTGAAATTACTGCTTACAACAATAGTCCGCTGGCATAAACTTTGCAGTTGTTAACTGAATAAAAACTTTAATATTTCCCTGAGTTTTTTTTCAGTTGATCGCAACGATGAAAGCGACGAAAAGCGCACGTAACCAGAAATTTAAGCAAGTATACCAAGTCGAGTTACAACGTTTTTACTTGACGCCGGATTCATCTGAGGCAGGATGTCTTGCGAGCGTTTGCAAATACTTTTTACGGAGTATCAATGTAAAGCCCAAGTCTTGTTTACTTAAAAGAAATCTTACTTCACTCTAGAAATCAACGTCTAAAGAAACTTCGTGCTAAACGTTTTATACCATTAAATGTTTTGATGTTGTATATTCTGTATGTTTTATTTTCAGGAATATGTAGGTAAAGAAAAGTAACAAATATATGTTGTTTTACAGTGGTACGCAGCTGTGCTTCTATAACATACTGAAATGTTTATTCCTAAGCTCAGCATGAAAAAAATATCTCAGTTTTTGATAATTCTTGTTTCCCAAAGGATTCCTCAGGTGCACCCTTTGCGACTAAATAAATGAAAATTAAATGTTCAAAGAGAATTAAAAGATTCTAAACATCCCTTCAGCGCAAATGTCTTCATAATATCTATATGGGTCAAATTTCAAAAAAAGGAAAAAGTGTAGAAAAATAAAACATAACAGTTAGTAGAGCCCCTCCTTAAATGTTTTTAGTCCTGTTTACCTGTTCACACAAACAGCAGATGCAAATATATATTGGAGACGGTTGAAGTGGCCAATTATCGGATAACATGATAAACACCAAAACATTTGGGAAAGTTTCGCAAACCATCTTAAAAGGTGACTAAGATGGCAAATATTCCCTACAAACGTATTTAAGGTATAAAAACATATCCAGTCACTGATAACCAAACAAGATAGCACAGATACGTGTTAACATTTACCTTTGAATCTTTTTCATCAGAAAACCTGAACAGACATTCTGCTTTAGGCTACTGTGATTATTAAACCTCAAATTTAACGCAATAAGGGAGTAAAGTTATGACCAAGCTATACGCTTATGGTGTAAACCTACGTTTAAACGCCGCAAATTCTGACAAGATTTGTCAAGTATTATAGACACATTACATTGTGCTTTGAAATGTTTCGAGCAGATTATTCAAACGAAATTCTCACATAAATGTAATCTTCGACTGTTGACATAAATTAATCGTTGGAAAAAGCTAATCTAGGAGTGAATCGTGGCATATCTAAGGTAGAGTCACCGAGGAATGAAAGTGCTAGAATGTGTCCCCATTCGACATGCCGGGATGAATGGCTTCATGATCCAAACAAGAACTTCATTCACATTTTATTTGTGCAGGTTGTGCAGTTACTATAAGTCTAAATTTCAAGACCAACAACTAAGATTTTATCTAGCAGCACATTATATCCCCCAAAAAAGAATTTTTCAAGCAGTTTGCTCATATAACAGTTATCCCATGCTAATAGGTGCATGGGGCCATACAAATGCTCTCTTTATGAAAAAAGCTTACAGTATCATTCATCATTTGGATTAAAAATCGCAGATAAATGACCTAGAAGACTAAGGCAATGCGAGAAATTCAGCAAGTTTTCCGAATGAGAATCAGTGTCAGTATGGAATTTAGGGACAATGGCTAATGGATGGTTGGTTTACCCTCTTATCCGAACCAAGTTAATAATACAAATTTTATAATCTTTCAAACCGATGTCGTAAATGCCTGCTTTATAAAATAAATAACCGTATATTGGTATGGACTTTGGAAAGGCTGAGAACTAAGGCACTATCTTCAGTGAAGGCAGTGCAATTTATAAGCAATTTTAACGCAAGAATGCATGCATTTTGAGGGCATGGAAAAATGTCGGTCATGAGAAAAAAAGCGCATAATTACCCTGTCAAGGAACAAAAGCTGAGTTTTAAGTAATTTTTACGACCACATTGTCAAAACTGTAGCAGTAATTCGATCAATATGATATTTTTCTTTCAAAACGCGCGTGGTCTGGTTGTACTAAAAACTTATATGCATCAAGTATGCAATGGTAAACTTTGGATTTTGTGGCGTTATCATCGTTTTGGGCATATAAGAGTGGACGCGCAAGGACAAATATCATATTTAAATAAATCCCATGGGAATTTTGCAAGAATTAACATGTTCTTTGTAGAATTCGACATTGTGGAAATAACGGTCAGAAATAAAATTGGTTCAACATAAAACAAGGACTGCATTATGGACTCTTCTGGTCTGAAATAGGTGTAAAATAAAGTTTGAGTCTCAGAACATAGTGTTCGGAGTCAAAATCTTAAAGCCAATGCTGACTTCACTCCACGAGATTTCAAGAAAAGCATGACATATATATCTTTATTTGATTTTAGAGATAAGATGTCAAAGAAATATTTCAGATTGTGCAGACCAATATGAGTAGCTCAAGAGATAAAAAGATGAAGAATATTAGTGACCGCTTTTTGTAGTATTTTCTCTTGGTATATTTGATGAGAAAATTTGGTAATTGGGTTTACACGGACTCGGATGCCAAGTGCCCCCAGAAAGCACCTTCACGTTAAAAGAAGGTAATTGAATTTGAGAAACGTGATGCAGGTACTGGGAAAGACAATGTAGCAGATATGCTTGGAGCAGAATATTAATAACCATGAAGAATGGGTAAAAACAGGTCTGAAAGTGCTTCTCACGAAAGGCCTTTCGTCCATCATGCAACGTGTGAACCCCTTCAAAAATAAATTTTAATAAACGTGGAAATAAGCATTGTAATCGAATGTTATTGATTTCGGTAGCTGTTCGCGATAAGTCACGCTAACGCACCTTTTAATTAAGGAGTTCAAATTATTTCGCTGATTCCAACAGAGAGCTTAACCCATTTCTGACACATTCGATTGCTACAACGCAACTTGGATTAATAAGTAGCTTGAAACTCTTATTTTACGGAGTAGGATTACCATCTTACGTATGTAAGACTGTAATGACCATTTCTGGCTTACTCGACGTGATCAGCCAGACATAATATGAGGCTGAAACCCGCAGTGGGTTAGACGTCCAAGGCCCCATCCATTGAGTCACGGACTCACAAGCCTGTCTGATGCAATCAGGTAATGTCGGCAATGTTATTCTGAATATGATACTAGCCCTTTTTGCGGCTGCGGGCGGATCTCGAGAAACAGAACCTCAAGGCACAACGGGAGTAGTATATCCATAAACGCAATTAAGGTGTGTGTGTGTGCAGTTTAGTCGCAAGCTCGCATGCTTTTTATTCCTTGGTGGATTTCGGATAGGGGGGCCAAAATGCAGTCGATTGGCAAATCAGAGAGTTAAGTTTATAGGAGTTTGCGACGCAGGTTCAAATCTGCGGGAAAGCTTGGCCTCCGTCCTTCTTCTACAGTCGAATGAATACTTATGTGTTGGGCAAACATTATCTGCACCCATTTTATGTTTCCTCACATACAAAAACTATCCAAATTGAAAAATATCAGCAGAATGCCAGAATAGGAAACGCATGTGTAAAATACGCAGCACTGCGCCATATTCTTGGGAGATTACGGTAGTGCTCAGGTAAATGTAAACATTGGGCATATGGGTAACGCTCAGATTTTCGTTTACGATCGTTATAAGGGTACTGGGTTTAATTATGCTTGGTGTTATATTTAATTATGGTTTGTGGTAGGACACGCTAACAGCTACCCTGCCCAAAATGAAGTACACAATCAGCTGCATTATTATGGTGGATTTCTTGTTCCTTTTTCATTCTAGAATGTTTTTTAGCCAGTTTGGCTAAGTCATTTTTGAGTCATTCGGGGAACGTATTGATTTTGCAGATCTCTCCAAATACTAAATATGTGAGTTCAAACCAAAAAAAGGTTTATCTAGGCCAAACTATTGAAACCGGACGCAATGCAAGTCAAAAGTGGTTGGTCCAGCAGTAAACTAGAAGGGGTGATTTGTAAAACATGTTACACGATTCACCATTATAGTCATAACTACAAGAAAAAACAATTGCTGCATTTAGGTTCTAGTTGGTGTTTGACTAACCTCCAGACCTTGTCTTAGCATTGCGCAGGTATAAAGTGGGCTCCAAAACAGACAAGCAGAACATCATACTATATTGTGTGCTATTCGCGCCTGCATTTTCTGTTATATTACTGTAGAAGTTGGAGGATATTATGTGAACAAAATTATAGAACTGCGTTTTTTTTACCTGCAACGGAAACTTAAAAGCAACAAAAAGGTCTACTGTTCAAACCACGCGATACCTCCCCCAAACATTACGGATTTTTGCCTTCTTCCAGTCGACAATAAGGGTATCTGAAATATGCATGGGACTGTAGGTCTCATTGCACCACCATTATCTGTTTGACTCATTAATTGTGGATTGTGTTAATTTACAAAGCTCTATCGTTTATATTGAAATCATACATATGGCTTACGTTTAAAATTTCATCCTTGAAATTAAACAAATTCGAGCTTTGCACAATCATTTATCCTACATAGAATCCGTTTACAGATTTTTGGGCACTACGTGGAACTAGTTCATCACATGAAATGAAGTGATGAGAATAAATTTAACGACAACAGCTGATTGAACAGCTTTTAAAGTCGTGATTATTAGAAAATCCAACGACAGGTGTAAACGTAAAACCACTAGTAAATAAATATGTCTGCGTTTTTAGCCAAACAACTCCCGCCTTTTCACAGTTAACTGTCAGCATCACAAATAAATATACTTTTATTTAAGGAACGGGTTGACATTAAGTGTTCCATATTAATAAAACAAATAGCTGCAGTGACCTGGTCAATAACCGTAATAGTTTCCCCTAATTGTACTGAATATGCGATTTATCAACCAGCCAATATATATGCTTCAGAAAGATTTTGTTTCCATAGACCGTTTTTCTTGTATAAGTGTTTGCTGCACCCTTCAAACAGATGAATTCAAAATTGACTCGAAAAATATCTTACACACATAAAATTAATTTTCGCATAAAGCACAGTTAATTCCACTTTTACTGGTTTAAAAAACTTTTTAGCTAAAAAGAGGAGCTTGCCTTTTAATGGAAGCACGTAATAAATAACACAGGCTATTATTTCATAATAAGAGACTCATATCTAACCATCAAACCTATTATTAATTGCATTCCCCATAAAACGGCGAGCGTTTAAAAATTATACAAGATTCAATATCCTTAGAAAGTTATATCCATATGATATAATTAATTAAAAGGAATTAGAGGTATGGAAATATTTCGTAAAAATTAAATCCTTTTAATGTAATGAAGGAAAACTAGGATCCCAAAAATTTCCTTTTCTGTTCTTCAGAATAAAAACAATTGATTTGCCTTTGTCAGGCAAGCAACTGAACAATTATATGCGTGAAAAAGAACCATACTGGCTTTGCATGTAAAATTGCACGCACATGTAGTTAGAACAAGAACCTTAGTTCCTTTTAAATTATTTTGCTGAGTATTTTCTGCGACTATATAACTTCCTCTTCTGACAGCCTTACGTCTGGGTTTATTAAAAGCTGTTGTGAATCACATAATGCAGATCGTGATTGTTGGCCTCCAACATCGTCAATATAATTCTTCGCCTCCCAAAGTGTCAAGTCAAGCATAGGAAAAACTCAAATACGCCTGGGATTGCAAAGGTCACTGTTCACTGAAATTTTGTTTCTTTAACCTTTTCTGTATTTATATGCTGCTGAATAATGATATATATATATATGAGAAGAAGAGGCGATCACTGTAACCAGGGTTATAGTTGTCCTAACGTTTCAAAATCAAACAGGATTTCATTGTCGGATGTAAGTATTGTACCGCGCCTCACAGTATTTATATGTGGTAACATTTCGGGTAATACGGCATTCCTTAGGTTTTTGAATTTTTGTGGAGGAGGGGCCGGGTTGGGGTGGAGATCCTCAATCATCATGCTGCTTGATGAAGAGGGCGGTCTTTCACACTTGGCGATCATCCTTTGCCTGTACACCGGGTCCGCGGTGGACGGGGGGAGGGCAGGTGATGGCTTGTTCTCTTTCTGGTCGGGGGCCGGCGATTCGCACGTTGGAAGTAGGCGTCAGTACTCCCATCGACCGAAGCTGTCGTCCCAGGCTGTTAATCTTGGGTGTGATAGCACCTCTGTGTGTATTCGCACCTGCCGGATAAGTGGTTGAGCTGGCCGAGGCGATAACTGTTCCTTCGTCGGGTCTGCGTTGTGTTGCGATTGCGTGCGTATCCACCATTGACACACCAATGTTCAGATAAACGTTAGACCCATGTTAACGTTGGCTCTTATAGTCATTGAGCTGCGTCCAGAGTGCTTGGTAGGCCGTAGGAAGCGTCACACAACGATTGATGGAGGTTGTTCCCGTGTGCCAGGCCTCAATTGTTTTGCTTGCCACGCGTTCACTTCCCCAACCCAGAATTTCGGCATTCTGGAAGGCGAACGTGTGTTCAGAGTCTATGCAGTGTTCAGCCACCAAAGACAATGGGTCCATTCTTCTTATTGCCCTCACGTGATCTCCGACTCGGGTTTGTAGCCGTTTCCCGGTCTCTCTAATGTATGTGACTGCGCAGAAATTGTATTGTAGCCGGTAGGTGACGTTTGTTGTTTCACCTTGGGGCATGGGGGCCATAGGCCTCATAACCAATGTCAAATGGTTGACTCCGGCCGGTGGGCGATGCCGATCCCCATTGGTCTTAGGAGGCGGTAGACAACCTCCGAAACACCCGTCAATGTATTGCAACGCTCGCCATTTCTTTGGCTGTTTGGTCGCTGGCCTTCGGTTTTGCCTGCACTGTCTGCTGCGTTCGATGAAGTTGCGGGGATACCCATTGGCCATGAAGAGGAGCGTTGGAGGTATCTAAGTTCTGCCTCTTTTTTCGGCTTTTTCCGCTGCAGTGTGTTTCAGCCCTCTTGTATAGTGTTCGAACACAACTGCGTTTGTGGCATAATGGGTGTTTGCTATGGTAGCTCAGGATTTGGCGGGTACTGGTAGCTTTGCTGTACACCGTCGTTTTTAGGTCCCCACTGGGTTTTCGATGAACAAGAAAATCTAGGAATGGCAGCTGGTTGTTGACTTCCACCTCCATTTTAAACTGGACGTCAGGGAAGACAGAGTTCAGGCTGTCATGAAATTCCTCGACCATTTCCCGCTCGGTGATGACAAAGGTATCAGTCAACATACCGAGTCCAGAATTTCGGTTTGTTGTTTGTGAAAACCAGGGCCTCTACTGTTTGGAGTACTGCTTCTGCGATGAAGCCCGAGAGTGGCGATCCCATTTGCGTCCCCTTGACCTGCTCGTACGTTGTTCCATCGAAAGTGAACTACGTCTTCAGGCAGAATTTTAAGAGCTGGATGAGATGTCTCCGTTTCACCGTCTCGTCCATCTCGTTGTACTTGCTCTCGAGCAGTTCGTTGAGCGTTTCGATTGCCAGGCCTTGTGAGATCGAGGTGAAGAGAGAGGTGACATCGAATGACACCATCACCTCATCTGCAGTAATTTGCACTCCCTGGAGCTGCTCCAGGAATTGATTTGCTGAACAGAGCGTCCTGGTCACGTCTGAGGTGAGCAAACGCAAATTTTGGAAAAGCAATTTCGCCAGCTGAAAGGTCGGCGCACCGCACAATGACACGATTGGCTGGAGGGGGATACCAGCCTTGTTTACTTTCGGTAGTCTGTAGAACCTTACGTGCTCGCATCTATTGGTTTAATGACCAGTCGTACCGACTTAGTAATTTCTTTGTTCTTTTGCATGTCGGTGAGTGTTTTGTCAAGTTCCGTTACAAGTTTATTCGTCGGTTTATCATCACACGGCAGGTATGCTTGTCAGTCCTCCAGTAAGGCTTTGGCCTTCTGGATGTAGTTGGTCTTTTTCAACACTACTGTGGAACACCCTTTATCGGCTGGCAGAATCACGATGCTGGTGGCAGTCCTCAGTGTCCTTAGAGCACTCTGTTTCGCTCTGGAAATGATTGCGCGTGGTTTGTGCGCCATCACCAAAGAGGTTATCTGCTGCCGAATAAGATAATTTGTAACGTCGGATTACCCGGTTTGTTAAAGAATCGACTCGACAGTGACCACGAGATTGACCGGATCGGCATCTGCCATTTTAAAGCAAGCTTCATGACTCAGCACCTTCAATTGTGCAGGCAACAACTGTTTCGATGTCATATTGTGCACAAGAACTTCGTTATCTTCTTGAGATAAATGGGTTATATTTCGAAGCTTATCCGCCAGCTCGCATCTCTTGTTGCTCATAGGTTTCTGGCCCGTTTATCAATAACCTGCTGCAGCAGCCTGAATCCGTCCTCACCGATTTGCGCAGTCAAAGATGGCAGTCTTGGAGGAGCACCCGAATCATTCTTCTGCTTTGTTATGACACCCACCGTTTCGCCAGACTTGTGTTCTCCGGTGGATTGTAAGACAAGCTTTTCAGAAGCAAGTGCTTGTCAAGGCATTTGTGGAGGAATTGATATTGCGCGTACGTTAAAGACAGACGAAGGGCAAATATTTCCCAACGTCGTGCTGACTCAAGCGTTTCGCGCATGAAAATATTGCTAATAGAAACAAATATGCACGTTCCCGGAAATAAATGAGAAGACCGACTATATTTCAGAAGGCCAAAAACCTGCTGGAAGACAGACAGGCATATCTTCGATGCGATAGTAAACTGATGAGGAAGCTTCTGATGCAGCTTGACAAAACGCTTGCTGATATGCAGACAAACAATGTAATAAGTACGTTGGTAAGACTGGCTGTAAAACCATCAGATGCGGCCGCAGCAAGTTTCTACGGATTACCAAAAGTACACAAGGCCGATATTCCACTCCGTACAATTGTGTTTTTGCGTGGTGCACCAACATTTAATCTGGCTAAATGGTTGTTCCAAACATTTGAAGTCTCTCAACTCGGGCGCAGCCACAATGGTCACTTAAGCTACTTAGTTACTGGAACGGCTCAGAAGGATGCGACTCAGCGCATAAGAGGTCACGGTGTCATTTGATGTCACCTCTCTCTTCACTTCAATCCCGCAGGACTTAACAGTCAAAATGGTAAGCGAATTGCTTGAGAAGCAGTAAGATGATGCAGGCGAGTCGGTTAAGCGGGGACATCTTGTCCAAATCTTAAAATTCTGTCTGAAGATGTACTCTACCTTCGAGGGGACCATGTACGAGCAGATCAGAGGGACGCTAATGGGATCGCCACTCTCAAGCTTCATCGCTAAGGCAGTTCTCCAAAAGCTTGAGACTCTGGTTTTTGCAAACTACAGGCCAAAGTTTTGGACTCAATTCGTCGACGATACCTTCGTCATCATCAAACGAAAAATGATCGAAGAATTCCATAGCATCCTAAATTCCGTCTTCCCGGACATCCAATTCACAATGGAGGCCAAAATTAACAACCAACTCCCATTCCTGGATGTTCTTGTCCATCAAAAATCAAACGGGCACATAAAAACAACGGTTTATAGGAAGGCGACCAACACACGCCAAATCTTAAGTTACTACAGTTAGCACCCGTTTTGCCACAAACGCAGCTGTGTGTAAATTCTCTACAGAAGGACAGAAACAAATTGCAGCGAGTCGGTCGACAAAAGGGCAGAACTCCGCAATCTCCAGTGCCTTTTGATGGCCGAAAGGATACCCTCGTCCCTTCATCAAGCGCAGCAGGCTGGCCAAACCAAGACAAAATCTGGTAAAAGAACAGCCAAAAATCTGGCGTGCACTGCCATATATTGACGGCGTCTCTGAGGCAGTTTTCCCGCCTCCTCAGACCGCTGGGGATCGGAATCGCCCATCGACCGGATTCAACCATTCTGAATCTTTTGATGAGACCGAAAGCCCCCTTCCACGAGGTGAGAAGTCAAACATAATCTATCGGATCTATTTGACTCCTGTGTAGTTAACTACGTCGGAGAGACAGGGAAAGCGGTTGCAGACCCGTGTTACCGAACACGTGTGGGCAGTGAGGAGAATGGACCCATTGTCCCGTGGTGGCGGAACACTGTGCAAACTCTGGGCAGACGTTTCGCCTTCCAAAACGCCAAAATCCTCGGTCGAGGAAATGACTGCGTAACCAGGGAAACAATTGAAGCCTGGCACATGGAGCCTACGTCGATCAACCCTTCCCGCAGCCTACCAGGCCCTCCGGGCGTAGCTGATCGAACGTAAGAGCAAACAAGGAATTAGGCCAAACGTGAATTCCACCGTGGGAGAACCTAGGACGGATATGCACTCTAACCACGCGACAATTCGGTTCCGACGAAGGCGCAGTCATGATTACCACCGCGTCAATTACTACCCTGACAGACGAGGAGACATGCCCTCAGGACACAAACATGTCTATTGACCCAGGGCGCCAATTAAGGTCAATGCGGACCCAGACAATGGCTGCCCCCCTCACCGATATACATGTCAACTGACAGCAATTTACTCCTCCCCCATTCTTTACCCCGCTTCCTGTGTGTATGCCGGAAAAGAACGCCAAAAGCCAATTCAGGACTCCCCACCCCGTCCTTCTATAGTGTACACTGTTAAGGTAAACCCGTACAATCAACCCTGTGTTAGAAAATGGCTATCACCCCCTATAAATACTGTGAGACGCGGTACGATACCTTTGCCTCCGACGATTGAAGCTTGTATGCTTTTGAAACGTCAGTACAATACACCTATTGTCCCTGAGATCGCCATGTCTTCTCAAATAGTCTGAGCTCCAGGGCACAACGGAACATACATGTTCCTTTAGCAGATCGGTGATCCCCACACTTCCATCATTTTCCCGATCACAACCGACCAAAAACAACGAGCCCGTGGCTCAATGCTAGAGCGTTCGACTCAAATACCAGAGGTCGTGGGTTCGAATCCCAGGTTTGCCCTACTTTGGATTGGGTATGACTGGCTGATGACGGCTAATAAGCCAGAAATAGCCATTCTGGTCTCTCTTGACTTAGTCGGTTTCATTCCATCATATATATATATATATATATATATATATAAATATCAATTAAATTACATGCATCCCACGATATTCAATAAAAATAGACGAAATTCTTTAAAAAAACAGAAACTGCAATGCATACATTTTTCAGAGACTGGTCCCTAAGCTCATCGTCAGCCTACGGGATGTCTATAGGAACAATTAATTAATAAACTGTTTTAAACAAAGTATTACACGTTTGGGGGAAATCCGAAATTAATTCGCGTTAAGTGCATTTTGTAATCCTGTCGTGATTGGTTGTGCGCGTTTGAATTTTACTTGAATGATTTTGTACTTGGCATCCAAATCGATATGCCGGTTGATGCATGCCTTATCTGAGTACATTGCTTCCAGGAATTCACGGCCCTTACTGATTGGGTAGATGCCAACAATCCGTGTTTTCTCCGATGCAAATTTATGCCCCGTTTCCAGTGTATGCAAATCCACGTGGGATAAATAGTCTTGTCTTCTAACCACTAACTGATAAACGTGTAGACGAGTTGAGACAGATTTTCAAGTTGGCCCACAGTAAATGGCATTACACCTGGAACATGGGATGTTGTAGAAAACACCATTTTATCAATTTAGCTGACCCTGTCCTTAGGGTGTACAAGCTGTGAGCGTTAAGTAGACGTAGGGTGGTTTTCTACTTGCATCTGGTGTTTTCTACGCTGTCTTTCGACAAGTTCTGGCACACGTGTTACATAAATGAGAGTTCACCAGGTCATTGTTTCGGTTGCCTGGGTTGGCCATGTCGTTAAAAATACGTTACTCTTTTGATTATTGCCACTTCAGGCATCGATGCACAAAGCGACTCGGGTATCCATTTTTAAAGAACAAGTTAAAGAGGTATTTAATTTCTGCCCGATAACTTTCTTCATCAGAGCAGTGTGTTTTGTCTTAATTTAGGGGACTGTATACAGAAGTCCTTTTGTGACAGACGGAATGATTACGTTCAAAGTTTAAAATGACCTGAGAATATCTTTCCTTGCGGCTAACTAAGGTGGAACATGTGTCACCAGTTCTCCGATGTACGAGGACATCCAATAATGGAAGTTGCCCATCAGCTTCCATTTCGAATGTGAACAACTCATTCAAGAAAACTAATCTGAACATCAAATTATTAAATTTATGCAGATATAATGACAGGAAGCCTCATTCAACACCAATAATTCCAGTACAGTTGCCACGATTGCTGCTGCCGTATCCGTCCTCAGTAAGACGGATCATAATTTGCATGAGACACCTTTTAATATTTGTCCTGATGCACTAAAGGCTATTTTAAAATTGTCATAGACAGGACAGACTACTTTCGAAAATCAAAAGATTACTGGATAATCGACAGGTTTATGTCCTTTGCGCAATCAAATGTATGAAAAGCTGAAACGCGAAAAGATTACGACGTTGATGGCACAGACATACCAAGATGCAACCTCTTCGATCAACAGGCACAAAGGGAACACCCAAAAACAGATTTTGGCTGTATCCTATGTCCCTCGAAATTGAAATAATAGGGCACTCCCCTCCGGATAATTATATCACTCAAAAATACATAAAGTCTACGAACTGGCAAATTAACTGTTTCGGATTTTCAACTTTCCGGCAAATGCTTCAGACACAGCATAAAGGTTCATAAACACAATTCTCAAAAAAACGGAAACGAGTAACTCTCCTGTCAATCTAGTTCATGGTGCATGGTATGTCCTTCCATTCCTTTCTTCAATTCTCCACAATCTGGCAATCAAGACTACTGAACTGCTCCTGTTAAACAACTACAAGGAAACATAATAATATGTTGCGTCGAAGCGCTTTAGCTACTGAGTATCTATAGCAGTACAAAACTTTGTTGTGATGAGACTTCTACCAGAATGTGAAAGGAAAACCAATTTCGGGACGTGAGTTCACAAACCTAATGCAAGGTCACTTGACATCGGTTAGGTACGCGAGCCATTCAACACCGTTGACCGAAATTCCGGGCTGGGTATGCTGCCGCTATGCTCGTTTGCATCAAACGAGATCAGGCGTTCACTTTCAAAGATCATCTGAAAGCCACCTATTAGATGTACAGTGCTTTCTATAGCTCATGAAATCTCACGGATTTCATTAGAAAAGGCCCGTTGTGCAAGATCAGCCCAAAAGGCATCCCCAAAGTTTAACAGTAATAAATAAGAGACCATTCTTAAAATGACGGCATATTTTGGTTTAAAAATTAATATTACGTTGCTTAGAAATACTTTTTTTGAAAAGCAGCACATTTTGAAAAAGCGAAACATAGGGTTAGCAAATTGAACTGAAGTTTTTAATGTAAATAATGCTTGTCCATGTAAACAAACGAGTAAATAAAACACCAAGGAAAGAATTCTTTTTGAAAATAGTTCTTAAAAGTCTATTTCACTAAATTTTTCTTCCAGATTAAGGGCAATGGAAAGTATGCCCGTTACCGAAGGGCGTTGATTCAAATTAGTATTCCAACACAGTTTCACGAGAATTGACGTTTCTTTCTGGCGTTTGTACGTTGTTTAAGATGCGTTTGTTTAGTGCAAACATAATTTTGCTTTATTAAGCTGGCATGGATATAACAGGAATAAAATATTTCATAAGCTTCCATTCTGATAAGCCGGGCACTGACTTATAAATTAAAAAAAGAATTTTTAAATGATATCGGTAACGTACCAGTTTATACATATTAAGAGGCATTTCCTTTTGTTCAATGTCATCGTTTGTATTTCGGGTGATATATATATATATATATATATATATATATATATATATATATATATATATATATATATATATATATCTATACGAGAAACCACGACATGACGTCAATTTTCTCTGTCACGGTGTACGCGAAAGACGATATGACAATTTCCATTTGAAGATGACTATATATATATATATACATATATATATATATATATATATATATATATATATATATATATATATATATGCGTGTTTTAAACCATTATTGACAATCTGGTTAAAAAAGTACTGTCCCTCAAGTTAATTACTTATTTGTTTCGTGTAAAACTTCACAAATTCGCAAAACTGAATTCTTACATTGAATATGTCCTTGATTTCCTGGGAACTATATCATTTCTTATAACAGCATTAACCCGATCTTCCTGAACGTAAAACAAAATTTTCCGTTCTCTAAAAAGAGATATTCAAACGTTTCCCAGCTTGCATTGATTTCCGGTTTTAGCAAAAGGCATAGAAATGAACCTTTTTGATCCGGAGCTTTCAATAGCGTCGGAATAGTCCAAGATAGCAAAAATCGTTTGATTTGTCCCTGTTCGCACCCTTTCTCCCTTTTAATAAATAGAATTTAATTTTTTTCTTCATTAATGAAGAGCTTTTTGCGCAAAAAATCAATTCAACGAACAAAAATATCAAATAACTTTTGTCTCATACTTCAACCTCAAATTTTGATCCCGGCATTTAATGAGTTTGACAATCTACTGTACATTTTAATATGGAGGAGGGAAACTACCAACTAACATTCTTGATATCCTAGTCTGAGGTGATGGATTTTGTTGGTAAGAAGAGAAAATTGTTTCGCTAAAGTGAAAAAAACATTTTGCACGTTCTGACTGCAAACATCATTCACCCAATCAGGCACAAATGCAGTCACGTAAACTTGTTATTTCGGTGAGCTTCGACGCAATACAGTGAACCGAAAAACAAGGTTTCTGAAATATAAATTTGTTCGCCAACTGTTTCGATAAAAGATAAACCGAGTAAGAAGTATGTCAGCCCAAATTTTGTTGAGCTTGTACAGACGTAAGAAATGTTCCAGGGTCTTTCAGCCACCTTTTTATATACCATGCATTTGGGGCTGCATATAGAGCGGTGATAACCAGGCCATAAGGCCGAAAGACACTGCCACATCCAGAAAAGTCAAAGGCTTTTAATTGGTTTGGTATGGTTTTGTGTGAAACAACTCTGTTACAGAAATGTAAAGCATATTTTCTAGCAAGCAGCAGCAACGGGAAGGAACAACGCTAACTCCCGAGTCATGGCTCATTCTTCAGGTTCCGGTAACACATTTACGTTTGATGTGGCCGAAAGATTTGAACGGGGCGAAAAAACGTGTACAGCGAACTCATCCAGTCATGGTTTCCCAGTTCTCAATGGGTTACTTAGCACTACGATCGCCCGCACTGTATCCGGTGCTGATACTTTGCCTATAAATAGTAGCTAGCCACACAAAGTGCGCGCGTGGATGAACACTGTTCTTGGCGCAAATTTCGGTGAGCTTAATTGCCAGAGCATCCGCACGTGTAGTGAAATTCCAGCAGTGAGCAACTCGACTACAGACTGTATCCAGTATATTCATGTGTAATGAATGCAGGAGTCTATACCTTTGGTGGAAATGACAACGCAAAGCAAATGCATAATGAATTGTGAGAAAATAATCGCAACATATCTTTTGCATTCGGAAGGTGCACATTTTAATAGATATGCAGTGGGAAAGTGCATCATAAACATATGTTAACGCCTATGCAACGCATTACCTATAGGCACTGATGGATTCGAGTGAAAATCCAGAATTTCATCCTAATAAAAACCTTGTTCCAACGAGTGAACCTCATCTGCGTGACTATTTTCTGAGAGCTTCTTTGTCGCTTCTATCAGCGCAGCAAAACAGCGTTTTATCCAATAAGTAAGGGGCTCGTTTTCTTATCGCTGTCGCTCAAAAGTATTAGCATTTTTAAATGGGTTCTCATGAATTAGCCAACCAGATGGGACTTGGAGGCTCAACGTAGAATTTTGCAAGAATTCACATAGCGATATGTTGTAATTGGTTCCACATTGCTGCAAGTAATAATGTTTTTTGTGAGGAAGGTGGATGACGAGACTCCCCAGTTGTCATCTTGGGAGAGGCGGTTGTCATCGACGGTTTCGTCGCAAATGTTGTGGCACGTATGATGCAGGAGAGGGTGTTCATTGATGATGACGGAGAGGCATCCGGAGTGTTATAACTGTTTAACTTAGCGGAGGTCACCTTTTGTGTAGGTAACTTGGTGATGAGGGGCTGTGTTTTTGGAAGGCAGCATGTGAAGTTGAAGGTTTAGCGTGTCCTCGAGTACGTCGATGTTAGAGGAGTCCAAGCAAAACGAAAACATTCTCGACAGCGTGTGCATCTCAAACAAAACTGGGTGTGTGCGTTGTGGGCTGGCGATGCTTGAAAATGCAACGCCACTTTTTGGCTTTGCAAAAGGGTTTGCGTGTTCCTACTCCAATCGCAACAGCTATTATCCAGGACGGCGGTCCTGAGTGAGACCACCTTAGGTGGCCAGACGTATTAATAGAGGCCTAAGGGAATTCTACAGGCTGTCTATTAAGCAGAGCTGATGGCCTTATAGGCAAGCTTCGTGAGCGAGGGTTGTTTGGAAAACCGCTTGGCAAATTTCCTGTTGTTTACACTCACAAATGGCTATTTTTTCGGATTTGGAGATGCCACAGTTTAGCTCAGCTTGAGAGAATTCTGTTTTCACTTGCGTATAATACAAATGAAGTCACATAATTATGCTGATAATATCTGTGCCTTTTGACTCGGGCAAAATAATTTTTTTTCATTAACGTCCTTCTCTTAGCGAGAAAAAAGTCTATTACTGATGTACGTTCCAGTATCAAAGCCAATGCACCGTCAGAGCCCTCATTTAAAGGCAAATGCATAGTTTCATTTTATACGTATTGGTCAGGCCAAACAAAATCTTCTTCATATCGCAGAAATGATGATGAACTGACAATAACATCTTGGCGGGTATGCAACCATGGAAAAATAACCAAACGATTTAATAAATAAACCTGAGAGGTATATTGTTTTCACGAAAACTCAACCCACAGCAGGCCACCAGGATAAAAATGCATCTTCTAATTAGATCATTGTTCCCAATAATAAATAAGCATAAATCGAAGGAGACACAACTGTCTCACGTGCAATGGCTGTTCAGGCACCGGCGAAATTCATTTATTATTCTGATTTTTCAAACTCCGGAAGGAGTCCGTCGTCAGACCTAGCAGCAGCACTAAAAGAGTTGACTCTTATATGAGTGTGAAAACACTTCAATGATTACTCACACATGAGATTTACTCGTGCAGGAGCTGGAAAG
This sequence comes from Schistocephalus solidus, assembly GCA_017591395.1. Classification (NCBI taxonomy): domain Eukaryota; kingdom Metazoa; phylum Platyhelminthes; class Cestoda; order Diphyllobothriidea; family Diphyllobothriidae; genus Schistocephalus; species Schistocephalus solidus. The sequence goes on from WEDG01000101.1 coordinate 123,708, forward strand.
CTCAGAAGAACGATTTAATTGTTTAGGTGATCAGCCAAACTTTGCCTTCGCCCATGCAGTCTCCTTAATTTCAAATCTTTGCATTCGTTTGAAAACTGCCTAAAAATAAATTGATTTACTTGAGAATGAATTGAGTTCAGGTTTGCACATCCTCTATATGTTCCAATATTCTGCGGTTTTAATTGTCAAAGTAAAGTAAATACTAGCGAAATAAGCGAGAACACATTGACTTACCATGTATTCGTTTTATTTATTTTTCTGGCGTACAAAGTGGTACGCCAAATCACTTGGACAGAGTCACCTCATGTGCACCTCACACTGATGGCCTTTTTTTATAATCTTTTGGTAGGGGGAGCATTTATCAATCAACTTCTTGTGCCAGGTTCTGAGTATCCCATCGACTAGGCATTGTTTCAACAGGTGTTTGGACACGGTTATATGTAGCAGATGTATTATTTTGTAAATACATGTCACAATATGCAACAAAGATAAAACTCTATGGCCCTTGGGAATATTCGGAGAGAACATTTGTTAACATATGCAGGTGAATGTTCACATTCCAGGTATGTGTATAAGTAAAGAAGAATAAGGTTGTTCGTGCAGCGTAATCATGGCTTTATTCGTCTGAGCTTTAAGACTATTACTGGAGTGACTGCCCACACCTACCAAACGCGTAACGAGTTTAACTTCACAGCCGCGAAAATAATCACCCACTCTCAAAGAAATTATACAGTCCATTATTAAGTAAAAAGGGACTGAAATTAAGTTTTCTAAAATTAGCTTGTGTCATGGGAAGTTCCAATGGGGTGCAAGGAGGAAAATAAGTAAAACCACCGCGGCTCACCAACATGCATATTGCCCAAGTATACCAATAAAATTAGTAAACATATTCTGGCATAATTCTGAGATAGAAAGTACTCTTCAAAGGAGAACAATTGAAAGAAACACAAATACCCTGTCTTGCAGCTAGGCTTGAAAGGTATGGAGAAGATATTTTTCGAGCCACTGAGCTTAATGTTTAAGAATACGCAAAATAGACGAAAGCTACTCCACGGTATTTGGGTAGGAAAGTTTAGGTCTTCAGGTATGCTGACATTGAGGCTTCTGTGCATTATTGCTCAAATAAATTAATTCTTCTTCCCTTCCATCTTCTTTTTCTTCTGCTTATAACACAAATACCAGTCAGTAGAAATCTTAACTAATATGAAATGGGTCAGAAGTTTAACATCGAAGCCACGAAAATAATCGCCCATGCCATATGCAAGACAAGGCGAGAAATGATTGAAGCCTGGGCCTTCGATGAGAACTTGGTCAATCGATCAATCGATAAAATGCCGGCATACAGGGCCCTGCGTAGTCACCTCCGGACTGGCGTCACTGTAGTTTGATTGTCCCCTGTCCCCCTAAAAAGGTTACCGTTGATGTTGCTGGTTTATCTCTGTTTGTTTGAATGCTCAGACGAATAAAGCCATGATTCCGGTGAACGAACAACCTTCTTCTTCTCCTTCTTCTTCTTTTTCTTCATTTATAAACATTGTCTATGCGCATAATTAACAAAAGAACAAACGAATTGGGCTTTCATCTGAAAACTGCAATTTTTAAAGCCATTTTATGCGGGAATGTGTTCAACGAGCGTCATCTTAATTTCCCCGAACCTTCATTATACAAGAGCCTTTAATTGAAAATAGTAACTTATTTTAAGATATACCCTTCACATAAGTTCAGGTGGCCATAGGTGGGAAGAATGTTCTCCAGAAACACAATGTCTGGAGAGCAAATTTCATAAACTGTCCACAAATAATGGCTTTATATGGCCATTAGTTTTGTAAAGCGACCGATTTGGCAGTCGATCATCGTAAACATTAAGAATAAGGAGTGCATCAAAATCTAAGGGGATGCCTTTGGCTTAAGGGACATACACTGGTGTCGAAAAGATACTGTACATTTTCACGATAGTGAATTGCTTCACCGATCAACGGAGAAATGATTGTTATTTAGTTTATAACCCTTATCTAATTTCCGACCATAACCAGCCTTTTGGCTGTTACTAACAGGCAGACACGGTTCAGCCAAGAGTTTTTTCCTCAACTGAATCGCCAGTTTATTATAATAACCAAAAGAAACTGAGACAAGGGAAGAAAACGCATTTAAGTGCCACAAAAGCTGGATTTAATGCTTTAAATATTTTAAACCAAACCACCATAGAACATATATCTTGACTTAAGGCAGCACAAAATAAAAAATCCATATTCCGATCTGAACCGGTAGGACTTCTGATCAACAGATCGCGTGTTCAAATTTTGATTGTTGCAGCTGTTGGGGTTGGATACAAATCCCTGACGCCAAGTCATGAGCCAGAAATGGCCATTTAAAGCTCCCTTTTATTTAAAGGCAATGTTCCAAAAATCTACAATGCATTGATCTGTTATATTTTGATTGACTTTAATTTGTTCGTTCTTTATCGTGTTTTTCATCTCTGCAGTTAGCAATAGTTGGCCTTAAATAAATGATTTGATGATTTTCAATAAAATAAATTGGTTATTGGCGAATAAATAGTACTTGATAAACTAAAAATGTGTTCTTTTTGAAGACATTCACAAATGCGAGTTGGGAGTTCTTTGCTCCACAAACGTTTACGTGCAATGCTCGAGATTTCACATTTCTTCGATAACCAATTTTACCTAATGCATAATCTTGCAACAAAAGAAACAAAACACTATGGTTAGTGCAGTAAAAGTTTTAAGTTTTATGTCATATCCCCCACCTCTTACAAAAGCTTTCGTTTTTCATTTTACCCATTATGTTGACATTATTTTATGCTCCTTTGGGTGGAGAGATGCTGTCTGTAGGGTATCATGAATGTAATGTTATACCACAAAGTCTTCCTAAAATTCGAAGATCCAGATGACCGTTTGTTTCTTGAAATGGGGATGACATTTGAAAAAAACAGCCTCTAACAAGCCTTTCTCTATTAATTGCATTCATGTTACTATTTATCTTATGAAATTCTCTTTGAAATGGTGAAGTACTCGTCATAAAAGTCACTTAATAAAATTTATTTTAAACAGTGTATTCAAACATCTCTGTTGTATTTTTGTCAGATGTGTGTGCACAAGCAGAGGAACTTTCGTATGAAAATTAAAAAAAAGTATTTCACAATATATTTTATGGGGGCAGGAGTTACATTTTTATAATTTTAGGCAAAATTAATAAGAAAAATTCTTTTTTGTTGGTTGTATCCAAATGAAAATATTACAAAATTTTAACGATATTTTAGCGGCTTTTCTTAATTCGCTTTTATTGAAAAGGTTTGAAAGCAAATATTGCTTACCATTAAAACAAAAATCAATTAGCCATGGAGTGGTTTACAATTAATGAATTGCCTAGGAAAAATGTCGGTAAACATTGCTTGATGACGTCAACTCAGAGTTTTGGGATTAAAGAATATACAGCTATATGAATAAAATTTAAAAAGAACAATCATTTTTTCCGTATAAAACGTAAGTTAGCTTGCCTTGTAGTAATAATATAAGGTAGACATCTTGCCATAATAGTCAGATGAAGTACTTTTGTAATCAATATTAAAGTTTTTATTAATATTAACTACAAAAGACACTGATAGGTAGGTTGAAGCATTAAACAGAACTATTTAGTAAAGGATGTCACTCGAACATAAAAACCTGCTTGATTTCTGCATAATCACGCTCCATGTTTTCTTTAATTACGTAAGTATCCTTCCAAATGGGGCTTTATATATATACATGAAGGTGTTTAAAATTGTCAAACCGTTGAAATACATTTGTAATATATTGACTAGTAAATGAAATATACGATATAAAATAGACAGCTGATTTTCCCTTATTATTTAGTAAGTAGTAAGATATTTTACCTAAGACATCGCCAAATAATTCTAGCCGTTTAATGAGCAGTTACATTATTTTTTGTTCCAGTTTTCAGGAGAAGATGAAATAATTTGCGAGGATGGATTAATAATACCTTATTAAAATTTCAAAAAACGTTCAAGCTAAAAATAGCGTATTACCATCGTAATTGAAAGTCAACGTCAATCTCGAATGGTATCATATTAACCACTACTAATTTAAAAAAATTGAGCTTTCCAAGACATTGGAAATGTGGAAGAGGCAATGCTGATTTGTTTGCCTCGTTTTGTAAATTCAGTACAATGTTATGCCACCTATTTATTTGGAAGTAAAACGAATCAATTCTTCCACATGAAGTCAAGTTAAAGGGTAATTGAAAAGCTTTCAAGTTTTCCTGAATAAGGAGGCACACAAGCAACACAATTGCTTCACGTCCATATATATATATATATATATATATATTTCTATATATATATTCTAGATTAAGATAAAAAAATGATTGAAATATGCCTTTACCTCCAAATATGAGCCAATGATTAGCACGCATCTAGACAGTGTGCATGCTTACTCTATAGCTTCTCTTCCAAAAGGGTCTTGTTGAATACCTACATTACTGTTTTACATTATTTTAACTTTATATTGCACAAGAGGAAAAACATATTGAATCAATCGAATTTATATGTAAAAGGTTTCACGCCTTTTGCAAAAATATCATCGAGTTGCGGCTTATTCATATGGCTTTTGATAACTACTATAACTCAGAAATTTAGAAAGTTAACCTTTTGTTACACACCAGAATCATTCTAATATATATATTTCCTCGTTTAGTGAACATTAGGCTTTGCAGAATCATATGACGTACACTGCACATAAGGCGCATGCATTGCTTTTCCCATTGGTTATAAAACTGTAGGAAAACAGAGTTGCTGAACAACACGGTTATTGTTTCCTCTTAACGGAAATGCTCATTCCCACGTGTTGCACCCTTTCGTGTCTTCCACTGCCGCACCAGCCCAGCCCATTTAAATGCTCGTTAAACTTAAGAAAGCCAAGGTTCGTGTCACGCATGATTAAGACTGCTATAGTCGCGCATGAGGACTGGAAAGGCAAAACACTGTCCATCATTTAGAGACAGCTCAGTGAGCACTGAACTGTAAGAATGGGTTATTTGATCCCCACATCCCCAGAGTCCTCTTTTTGAAGATTTCAAATTACTCCCTGGTTCGTGTTGGAAAAAAATGGATTGGATGGTTTTGCCAGTTTTAAAACGAAGTGATAAGGCTTCTTAGACCTAAAGATCTACAATTCTGCAAAGATTGCAAATACGGCAAAGCCGAAGAAGGCTAGCAACAAACCAAGTAAGGTGATTTTGCCAAAGTTTGCAAATAGGAAGCTAAAAAAATTCAACAGAAAAGTTGAAGATCGTAAAAAACAGTAGCCGCTCAGTTGCTCTAAAGTGGTACGGAAGTATCAGTGTGACGACGTTTGACCGCTTTGGACGGAAATACAAGCATGTTTTTGTTAAAATATTCGCGTCAACTCGCAGTATCTTTGGTTATGCCGCAGTACGTGACAAAGCATATAAAAACAGCTGAGATATAGAAATGTTTGCGCCCAGTCACAAACCGGCACCCGTGAATGGAAGAAGCAACTAATAGCACAATGGAAATACAAATAAAGAACTTATTAGTTGCTGCGAAATACTGACTTTTGGGAAAGCTACACATTCTGAAAATATCAGTTTTTGTTGTAGCGAATAAGTTTACGTTTTACGTGAACGGAAATCTTGTGTATGAAAAACACCGCGTGCATAAATCGACACAGTTAGACGAGCGTTATACAATGGCCGTATGGAGAAATTTAATCATCAATATCCTTGATGAATAAGTGGAATACATAGAATGGCCCGTAGCAACCGCATACAGATTAAGCGTAGATCCCAAGGGTTTTTACAAGAATTTGTAGACGTTTTCAAATATTTCCATCTTCTATGATTCAGGTAACTGTGCGCAGAAGGTTGCTTTTTTGATGTCCGGCTATGAAGGTGACAGGAATTAATGCTAAAATAATGTCTGCGCTGAAGGCAATCAAAACAAAAATATTTATAAATCTGAATTTTCAAAATCGATAAAAGGTCTACGTTCTGCAAAAAATAACCTATATTCATCTGACTTACGTCAATAAAAAAGGTATTTTCACGTGAAACGAAATGCGTTTGCTTAAACTGTCGAGTGTAGAGTATATTCTTATGTAACATCAAGTACGAATCCGCAATCATATTCTTGGATAGGTTTTAGAAAAGAAAGCCACCATAACACGATAATATGAATTTCCCATAAAATCTGTAATGTTTTGATGTTAAGATTACGTGTAAACATACGGCGCCTGTAAATATGCTATTTTCCACAATATGCTGGATTAAAGATTTTACTGTACAGGAGTCTCCATGCTCCGAATTTATCTTAAGAATTGCCATCCTCACTAATACTAAGATAGTTTTCGTGTTTTAGTTTAAAGTAATTCGCCTCTGAAAGAGCAGACCATTTCTTTTTTTGCATCAAATTGAGCTTATAAATGAAACTGGCAAATTCGGCGACGAATCTGGCAAATTTGGCGACGAATCTGGCAAATTAATGTATAATCTGTAGTTTGAAACAGTGATATTTGTTACCATTCAGGGCGATAATTTAAAAAAATAAATTGTGTCCTCTGGAGCATCAACATTTACAGTAATATTATTTAGAGAAGTGCAAGGTGATGGTCACCTTAAAAGCCCTCAGAAGTCAGAGATTCTCACCTGAGCCAACAGCAAAAATCACTGCGGGGAAAGCGTCAAACTTTTTCTGTATTAACTCTGATGCTTTCTTAGTGATTATTTGGTTTATTACTCAATCAAAATAAGGCTATTCGAGTCTTGCCACGAGCGGTCTAGTTGAAGTGCTTCAGTGATATTTTTCTAAACATATACGTTGGCCAATTTGCCAGTGTTCTACCTGCTATTTCGGCACAAGGTTTTTATTCCTGAAGACATGGACGCGTTACAGGAGTTAAGGCCGTTTGGGATTTGTCAGATAGGTCTACTCAGAAGTATTGTTCAATTCAGTTCAGTTTAATTAAGATAAAAATAAGCGAATGCCTTTGAGCTCCCGATTGATTAAAACGTGGCTAAGAAAACATCGATACATAATGAAAATTGAAAAGACGATGTTTCCATAGTAACATGGGAAAAACCAGCAACTATTGGCTATTCTACAAAATACACCTTAAAACTTCTCACTTATTGTCAGTAGTATAACGATATGAAATTTGACTATCAAGGGGGTTTGATAAGCGTCAAGTTTGTGCTTAAAGAAATTCACGGTGATAAAGAGAAAAATATCTGCGGGCAGAGCGTTCAACACCACAACAACGGTCTTACTGAATTACTTGCTCTCATCGACTCTTGCACGTGGTTTTAGAGGGTGACCTCAGAATGTGGGCGAGATAGTGGGAGTGAAAAAAAAAATTTATAATAAAGCAGCAGTCCAGACCCTTCATAATGTGAAATTTTATTATAAGCACAACTCGTTGTTGCCTGTAGAAAAGGGGAAATAGATTGGTGGTCGATAATCCATCTTCATAAGTGAGCGTTCAAAGTCCTTAAGTCATTTTTGTTGCCCACCTCTGGACCTTTTCTATGAAAGTACCTCCCTTGACAATTCAAGGTCTCCATGCCTTATGGCATATTCTAGGTGCGGCTGCATGAACCTGCCTTATATTTTTGAGGAATTATCTTTGTCAAATGCTATAAAGGCGCGCCTGATGAGTTGCAATACAGACATGGCTGACTATGATACCTTCATGCAATGCGGTTTTGGTTTGAGTAACGATGTAATTCACACACCCAAGTCCTTCTGACTGTTAATTGGTTGCAATGGTGTACCATTCAGAAATTGAATGCTCCAGATGGAGGCTCCGCAGCGGCCAATTTAAAGATAATTGCAATTACTAACATTGAAGGCATAAGTTAGCGCTTTGACCAGTCCACGAGCCTGTACACGTTCAGTTGCAGTTGGTCGTCGTCTGCCGTATTGTCAGTAAGTTTCCGTAGTTTTAAGTCATCAGCAGACAGTAGGACATCACAGTCAAGGTCCCTGGCACGATCATTAATGAAAACAAGGAATTAATTTAGGACATAATAGTGAGCCCATTTTGGATGCCACTCACCATGGTTATTTCTGAGGATTGATGGCTTCCGTGTTGTACTCTTTGGAAAGTCCAATCAAACAGTTCTGGATCCATGCAAGAAAGCTTCCACGAAATCCTAAGCTGCACAGTGTATGCAGGAGAAGTTGGTGAGGAACGCTCTCAAATGCTTTTTGGAAGTCGATATAGATGACATGCACCATTTTGTCTTCGTCACGTGCTCTGGTCCAGCGTTTAAGTGAAAGAGCAGGTTCATAATACCAGGCCTGCCACTGTGAAAGCCATGTTGGGCATCGCAGACAAAAAGGTACTGCTCAAGAAACTGCATCAGCGCTTTCCTGATTATTTTTTCTATGATTTTAAAGCAAATGAAGGTAAGGCTCACTGGTCTATAGTTATTTGCAGACGCTCGGCTTCTATTATTAAATAGCGAATTGTTGTTTGTGGTCTTTCAATCGGAGGGTAGAAACCCAGTAGCAAATAACGCCTTGCAGATAAATGCTAGCGGTGTAGCCATTTCAGAAGCTAGATCCTTCAACAATTTGGCCGAGATTGCATAGTGGCCTGGAGAGGTCGACTCTTTCAACTTGAGCAACTCTTCCTGTATGTTTTCTATGGTGAAGCGGACTTTTTCCATACTATACGTTGCCTGGTATTCACAAGAGGGTGGGAAAAATTCAGGTTCTGTTGTCACGATGGACCGGAAGAACTGAGAAAGATGTTCAGCCTTATCCCTCTCCTCTGAGATTTTCGTGCTTTAGACAGTCCGCAATAGTGGGATTGGATACTTTTTACGTGTGCACTACTTTATTTAACTGTAAAGGACTTTGGATGAACCATGGAACAGTTCGACCAATCCTCGCCGAAGACTCATCGATCTCTGGCGATGAGAATTAAGACTCAATATCTCTGCAAATTATATATTTTGAGGAATTCCAGTCTCAAAATCAATGCGGGATCTTTTTCATACTTTCCTATTCTTGTGAACTTCCTTCTTTAAAGATGGAGCCAACCAAAGAATTCTGTTTGTTAGCTATCTTCACATGATTAGGCAGTGTTAAAAAAATGTGGTTGCGGACTCTGTCTTTGAATTGGCCCCAAACCTCGTTGCTAGCTACGGAGAATATGGATGCCCAGTCGCTAGGAGAAAGGTTATTTTTTCATTTTTTAAAATTCCCGCGCCAAGTATTTGGTTGCAGATCAAGTGGTTGAACCGGCAAAAAGAAATATGTGTTTTCCCACATGAGAACCAAATGATCAGTCTTGCCTAGAGGAGGTCAACAAGTCCCAACGTCAATGTTGTCCGGCGATTTAGTGAACACGAGGTCAACGCAGTTCCTTCGCGGGCCTTCAAGAACGCTCGTCGGAAAAATAACGTGCTGGGTAAGAAGCAAATTAATTGTTGTACACAGAGGCTGCTGAGCAAATGCTGCATCAGAGCTGTCAGTGGAGGCGGAGTTTCATTCAATATTAGGTGCATTAAAGTTGCCACCGTATATAAGCCAGTCTCAAATATGGATTCTCTGTTCATCATGTTTTGGTAGGAGCCTTTGCGCGTTTGCGTACGTGAATGTAAGCTTTGAGTTCAGGCGAGATCCATGTCTATCGCCGACTACATCTACTAGAGTAACCGTGTGGGCATACGAAACGGTTTGAGCCACAGTGGAGCAGAGGGTCGTTTTATTATCTTATCTTTGTAGATTATCAGGTTCTGTTCTCCTTTGATGCGCCGTGTTCTCAATTCCAGGATTCGTTCACGGTGATTTATTCGTTTGGCAGGGCAGTAATTCGACGAAAAAACACACCATTGGGCGAATGCTTCAGTCGAAAATGCCTGGAGAGGATTAATGTTGCTTGCTCATTGCCGCCAAGGACGAATTTGAGTGGCCATGGTCGTGTATGTGGGTTAACATTTAAATTACTTTCAAGACGAAAGGTTTTTAGGATGATTATTCCTCCTGGAGTTGCTCTAAGTCAGTGGCACTTCGTTCCTGGGGAGTGATAGCGAGGAACTCTAAGAGACCCTGGATTATGATGCAGTCACCCAAACCGGGGATTCCACTGTTTCCAGCAGTATGCTCATCATCCTCTAGCTCACCTTTTAACTCATCCTTTCGTCACCCTTACTGGGTACTACATTGTTTCCATCAGCATGATCATCATACTCTATTTCTGTCAAATTGAACAGGCAAAGAGATGGCTGCAATAAAGGGAAACTTTTCTCTGTACAACACATCTGCTGTTTTAGTTAAGGCTTTCCTAACTGGTGCTTCAACTCTGCTGATATGGTAATGTGTAGAAATACCTATTTCAGCCCTGGGCATAATGCTATATGGCACTGCACTGTCCGACTTCACCTCTAAGTTAGCCTCCGAAAATGCGAATTCTGTCTAAGGGCTGTCTGCATTGATTGTTATCTGTTGCATTCTTTTTATTTCTTCTATTGCTATATCTTTATCAATTTCATATATCATTTGCGTTTTTTTCACGAGCGAGTCTGATATATGCACCTTCAGACTCTGGTGACCTTCTACTGTAATAGTACGTGCGGTATTCTTCTTATTTTTCTGCACGTCGCTAAGTGCTGTCCACCCACATGTCTAACACCACTTTCCTCCTTTCTGATGATTCATCATACAGGGTGGCCATCGCTCTACTCCGAGTAAATGTTTGTATGGTTAACGCCAGTTTGACCTTTGAAGCGAGAGTCCTGTGGATAATTTCTTTCAATCTTTTAACTATTCTTTAGGTTCTTCAACTTATGGTTACCTACATATGCCTCTGGCTTCCAGGTTTAAATGATGTTCTGTGCACAGCTTGTGTTATTTACCTTAGTGAATTTTGACACACTGCTTGATGAATATGAATTTCGCTAACATTGCATAACGTTAACAGAAGCAGGGTGAGAAAATTAATGGGTATTTGGATCAAAGAACTTAGACCTGCTGAAATAGTTGACGTTTTTCATAAACAGTTTGTGTGTACGCGTTTCTCTCTATATGGCGCATTTGGTCTGGGTGGCGTATGTCTGCAGTATTGACTGTTTATAACGAACAGGGCCTATTTTACTTTGAACTATCTCCGTCAAGCCCTGATGGACCGCGGCACTATTTGCCAATCCCATTTGAAGTAAATTTACCAATGCCTGCAGGTCCCGTGACTGCCCAGTCAATCGACACAGACACTTTCTTCCCCATATTTTCTTTGCCGAACATACTGGACAGTGGATGCGCGAAACAGTCACGGCTGAAAAATGCGCAAATTACATTATTCATCGCAAAATTGTGGTCTTATTCATTCAAGTAGTTTGCATTGGCATGGGCAAAATAAGCCTTAAAATGAGATATATGCACAGTTATCTTCAGTCTCTAAAGATGGGCAGTCAAATTCACTACTTAAAGAGTCTGAATTAATATAATTCTGTGTTTTTTATCAAAAATTCTTATTTTATCGTGCTACCTGGGAGGTGATCATTACCTTTGATAAAGGTACGTAAGGTTACAGCAATTCATTCCCTTATTCAAAGATCTCATATTTTTAGATGTTTCTGTCTTTAATCTAGTCTTGCTAAACAAGGAAACTTATAACATTTTAGGCTTTAAAACATGTTATAATGCTTTTAAAAACGGTGAAAGTTAGGTGAATTAGGCTGACTGCTATCAAAATTAAGTAAAATACTGGAAAGAGTGAAACTTTAACCGAAGAAAGTAGCTGAAATATATAAAGCAACCACCAGTCGAGGTGTGTGCAGTGTAACATTTTAGAACAACGTGGTTTATGAATATAACCGGCAAAGAAAATGGAGATTGAAATGGCAATTTTTGGCTTGTTAGACCTCGTCAACCGGTAATACTCAATTCTAGGTGTTGCATTGATTGAGGATCGAACCCACGACCTGTTGATCAGAAGTCCAAAGTTTGAACTATTCAGCCACGGACTTTTTGCCCCGATCCTTGGATGGTGCCCTCACCTGGGCTGGTTTTGCGTAAATGACAAATGACCAATGACAAATGACAAATAACCAATGGCAAATGACAAATGACCAATGACAAATGACAAATTACAAATGACCAATGACTAAATGACAAATGATAAAATGACCATTCGAGTCGCATTTGTCTTTGCCAGCAATATTCATCTTCCTCTTGCTCCTACTAACCGCTGTGTGGCTTCTACTGGGGATCAAAGTGAGCCTGAAGGGAGAGCGCCGTTATGGATCAGTGGGCGTTCATCAACGAATACCCAGATTGACTACCTGAATGTAGTCGATTTAAGTTGTTGAGAATCGCTTACTACTAAAAACGCAGGACCACAACCAGACCTATATTAAGTAATTCTGTACTTCATTGGACAGGATAATGTCAAAAGTTTTCGAAGATAAGCCTCGATTATTTGCCTTGAATGGTTGCAGTTTACTTTTCAATATGAGATGAACTATGGAAATGTTTTCATAGGAATGTTTTAAACGGTAATGCAATGATGGCTAATCGTGAGTGGTCATGTCGTTGCTTTGAAGGCAAAAATATATTGCGCATTAGTCGTAAATGGCAGGCAGAGAGACCAGTCCGACTTAAATCCTACTGCATTTCTAAATACCCCTTGATAATGGCTGCTATAAAAACCTGACATGCAAAGACAAAAACACGTTTTTATGTCAATTTACATAAACGTACTGCATAAGTTTGCAAATCTATGTTGTAATTGGAATATAATCCTGGCATGTGATGGTATCTCTTGTGTCGGACACTTCGCAGAGCACATTTATTTAAGCTGTGTGCGGTACATGGTATAGTTTAAAAACATATCGGCTCACAGGGGATTTATAAAAATTGATACATTTTGTCTTGCAGTTCAAACCTTTTATCGCGCACAGTCCACGTTTGGGCAACTAGCTATTAATAGTGGATCAAAAATGATTGTTTCAGAAAAAAGCACCAAGACTAAAAAAATCGTTTCCCGATAATGTGCTCTAGTAAATCAGTGATTCCTTAGACTAATACCGTGTTTTAAGCGCATGACTCTGTGTAAGTTGTACATGAAAGCACTATTTACCATAGCGTTACTGGAGAAAGATAAGGTGAGGTATGAACAAAAAGATTGAATAAACCAATTTTATTCGAAATAAAACATGTAAATATATTACATGTAGCAGTGCAACTAGCTGCTAACTTTAATATTTAACAACGTGAGTTGTAACCGAAAGATTATTTACGTTTGAAACGAAAAAGGAAGCACCTTGTAAAATTGGTTTCAATTATGAGAACTATGCAACCCATTGTGTACTCTTCGTAAGATGAGGCCTCAAAATGCATCAAAATGTATCTTTGCACCATGCATGCCTCAGATATAACGTAACTATTACTTGAATAAATTTTGTCATTCATGAAATATATAGGCCGATAGACTATTAAGACACATCATCAATTTTTTCTTGATATTATTCGACGGGTCCAAGCCCAAGAAACAGCTTAATGCTTACATCTTTTGTGTACAAAAACTTACTTTTAATAGTTTTAAAACAACAATTGTACCATTAACATATGATTCAAGAAATTATTTTTGAAAATAAATATTATTTAATATATAAAACAAAACAACAAATGCATTCCTTTTCTTTAATAATGATCTAAACACAGTTTTATCCTTACAAAGATAAAAATCAGGAAAGTTGAAAAATAACAATATAAAGACAGAACGTTTTAGAAAGTTCAACGTTTACTGCAGTTTCTAAGTACTGCATGATATTTAAGCTTGCCTAAAATATTTTTAAACCAGTGAACCTTATTCAATCCTTAAACTAAAACTGAAGATATCGAGTACTTTTTTGTTAATAAATATGGCTGTGAAATCTATAAACATGTATTCAACTACGTTGTAAATTGTGTAAAACATAATATGAAAATAAAGTATACGTATTTTTGCACAAGTATTGACGATAAGGTTTATTAATATTGTGATTTACTCGAGTTTTAGAAGCCAATGCGTTTACACTGCTCTGCAACCGTTAATAAAACAATTATTTGCACTGTTTTTTTTCCGTATCTCTTGAAAACTGTCCGACATTTGACGATGCATAGACTTTTAACGTTTGTCAGCCACGTAATGAATGACACAGACAAACTCTTTGTTTTACCCTTATTTAAGTGCATAACACCTTTCTATTTACTTTATTTTATGACTGGCTCACTCGGTTTAGCTAAATTTAGGATTTGGGATTTCTAAACTTGTTTCGAGATAATGGCCATGAACCTGAAATTGTCTTACAAAGTGAACTACCCACAGCCCTATTGGTTAACTTCTAGGAGGGAAGTATGTTTCTTGAACGTCATTGGCTGCTTAAATAGCGCAATGCTGTAGTATGGATTTTCAGAAAGTGTGGTTGGATTTAGCAGTAGTTTTTATTACTTGATCAAGCAGTAAGGACAAAGATCGTGTACGGCTACGTAGTATACCAAACCGAGTAAGTCAACAAAGTTCATTATTTTATCCTACTGACTCCTATTCTCGTCATGTTAAATAATGTTTTATTTACGAAAAAAGACTCTTATTATATCAAATGTTGTAAACATATTTTAGCGAAAAGGCATTGCTATGCACTCATGAAAAACCATTTTTCAATTAGGCTACCGAAATCGAATATTCGTAAACCTCTTAAGACAAATGAAGTTACACAAAAACAAATTCCTCTTAAACTAGGCAAGTCGTGCAAAATAAATTAAGTAGAATTAATACTAAACTTCCTTGCCTTCATTGCCTTGTTTTTACAGCACTGTTCGTGAGTCTCCGACAACCTAAATTAAACGAAACTTTTAATATTTTCTGAGAAAACTAGGTCTTTGGCTTTGCTTACCATCTTCCACAATTTATTTGAATAAATGAAGCTTGTAAATGATATAACCAGATATCCGGTCATTTGGCAAAAGAATTATCACGGTGCAAAAGTTATTTACACATCAATAAAAAACCTTTTGAATTAAAAACTACGTTTATCTTCGACTGCGTTCTAAAAAAACTGATGCTTGTTAAACTTTTGATGCAAATGCATTCTTTAATTTCAAACAACACCTACAAAGAATATGAATTCTTTGCTTTCAAGAGTTATTAACGCTAGTACGCTGAATGTATTTAGCGATGAGCGATATACGCTGCATAAATCAAAAATGTAAAATGATTTATTAGCATTTAGCAAATTACTTTTAAGCACATATCAGTGAAGGATGAAGCTGATACAGAATGCCATACAAATTCTGCGTTTTTGATTAAAAGGCTTACTCTTAGGTTTTTAACAATTTTACTTCTTATGTGAATTAGTTCGAACGTATTGTTTAATTTATGGTCTTTTCATAGCACACGTCACTATCAAGAAAATATCTATGAATTTGTTGAACGTCCTTAAAAAATAGGGCAACAATTTCATATCAAAATAAATATTTTCTTGGCTATTTGTTTAATAAACATAAATATTTGAATAAGGTATTTATAGAAAATGCACTCACACATTTTTTAATGGACTCATGTGCACGATCGAAATCTCAGACTAATAGTCTTTTTTAACGGTAATCGTTCCATACTTCCTTTGTATTTATTCGTTGTGTGCATTAATTTTATTAAAGCTAATAATAAAATTATTTGAATTTTATGGACCACCAATTTGGTAATGCAAAAAAGCAAATCATTGTCCGAATTTTTTCATAGTCCATAAACAGTCGGAGCTATGTCTTATTGAAACGACTCATTCTGCCTCCAAAACCATACTTATTGTCTCTCTGACTCTACGAGACACACGCACACATTTTACGATTTTCTCATGTAACATGATTCCACCTTATCTTTTGCTATCGGAATACTTAACGCGCCACTATATAGTAATTTTCTTGTGTTCTTTTAGAATCAAAATCATATGCCTACGCCAAAGTTAAGCATTCTCGATCAAAATGGGGATTAATCAATCTGCCTTAAGCCCCTTACCTCCCTTTTATTTCACTGTCACCTTCCGGCAACCTGATGAGCTGTGGATATTCCAACCTTCATTTAAACTGCTCCTCTTCATTCGCGCCCTTCTCCTATACATGTGGCCAGATGAGCCTATTCATGAAAAGCACTGCAATGCGAAACCGTACATGCTTTCAAAACAGAAAAATACCGGAGAAGTTAAGCAAAATATCCTGGCCAACACTTTTTTTCGCATTCCTGGCAGACCCTTCGTTTTGCCTAGTGACACACAGAGCTTTAGGGAAAGCGGAAAGGCCTACAAATTTGTGGCGATCTTAATTTCTTACATCCACCACATTGGCTTTGTGCTTGTTTCTAGTGGCCATTTTATCCGTAGTATTGAGGCCAACACCTGTATTTTTCGACTCACACCGGAGTTCCATGTGAATGCATCGGAAAGCCCACCGGACGCTGTTTCCGACACACAATGGTCGACTACCAAGAACGCCTGCTTTCGGTGGAGAAAACGCCACTATTCTTTTGACTTGACTGGATTTCCGCAGTTTTCCGCTATTGGACTGGAGGGCTGGAATAGGATCTATTTAATAAATATCAACCGAACTCTGTTCGAGGACTTAAAGACGGCACTGGAGCAGGTAATAAAGTTATCTATAATTATAACGAAAATACATACATATATGCATTGCGTCTTCTATGTGGTCGATTAAGCAATATATCAAATGACAACTGAATACGACAGCAATCACCTACAAAATGTGGTCATTGCTGATTGCATTTAGCTTAAAATAATATGCCACGTTTTCTATGTCAAAAATTTCAATAATCTTTGAGCTGGTAGTTAATTTAAGTGCTACTATCTTTCATAACCTGGCATTTAATATAAATGATGCCTAAAAAAACTTAATTCTGTATTTGGACGTGCGTGGCCCTTTCCGCAGGACGCATATACACTTGCTGAAGTGCCCAAAATTATTTAAAGTTTTAGCCTTATTCTTGCCAACTTAAATTCGATTACCAAAGCTATAATTGATTTATGCGCGACACGTGCCGAAGATGTCTGCATCCACGCTCACCATTGTCACGCAGATGCAAGTTGGCTGCGAAAATTGGTTTGAGGTCTTAACATGTGCATGACGTACTACTCGATGATGTCCTGAGATTTCGCCACTGTTGATGAGGGCATTGTTGTCCCGTTATATTTGTGATCATGGGGTGTTCAAATGAATGTGTACATTTTCAAATGACCCATGAAGTTAATTACTTTAATCACATTAATTGTAACTATTTATCCCCAGATCTTTAGCCAACTTAATCTATGCATTTTTTGTATTACGATTATTGTTTGCTTCGATTTTTAAGGAAATGATGCTTCGAACCATTTAAGAGTCCAAGAAAAAAGTCAAAATTCGCCTAAATGGCATCGTCAGCAAAAAATATTACTTACAGATTTATTCATTTTATCGCACCTAATTAAATCAAATACCAAATTTTATATTTAGTTGTTAAACAATTAATCATTTCACACAGCCATAAAAATGAGCGCGTAAAATTATAAAGAACTGTATTGACTGATTCTAATAAACAAGCACGCAGAAAACGCTTATTTGCGAGACAATGAAGATACAAATTAACGAAGCATTTTATCGCGAGATTATTATGACGATTGACTGGAGACTTCAATTTCCATACTGCAGGTCCTTATCAAAAATGTTTGCTTCAAAGCATTGAACATTAATTTGAGGTTTTTAGTTTTGACGTTGCATATAAATGCCATTTTTTTAAAGCAAAAACAGATGCGTTTTCAACTGAAGTAGATTTCGAAAATTTTATAGAAAAGACATCTTATGACGTCTTCTATAACTATAATGGCCCTGTTATTCGTCACGGTCGTTGCACAATTTTCGTTGACATTGAACCTTGCATCAGTTGTTTTAAGAAACAAACACGAATTTAATTTAAATAAAAAAACAAATATTACAAGAACATCTCTTAAAATGTATTTATTAATAATTTCATTTTTTCCACGGACACTGACAAGAATGAATTAATGGATATATACTTCGTTTTACTTTCCGAAATGGTATTTTTGCTTTCGAAAGCTAATTTATTTTGTTGCAACGCACTTATCTTATACTGGTACACTTTCACACGTTTGCTGAAGGTCACCAGTATAGGTTCATCGAATTCCAAACATTCCTCAGAAGTCAACATTTAATTTTTTTCTTGCTTCACATTTCAGCTCTGGGGAAGAGGGTTTTGAACAATCCGAATGCCTCAGTTGTTCTGCAGAAAGTAGTCGCACCTCCGTCTCTGCCTCAGAAACTGACTTCTTGCTAGAATTTTCCGGTCATCCATGGGATTCCTACAAAGCTCACTCCGACCTAAGTCCCACCTTGCTCATGCTCATCTTCGATAAAATGAAGGAGGCTAAATTTCAGTTTATTTGCAATTTGAATTTTAGGGGAAACCTGGATACACTTCTTTTTGTGCCACAGCAGGAGGAGAGCAGCATGAAGACCATTCCAAGATCCCTGACACATGCCTATTTTTCTCTCTGTCATCAAGACTGTATTCGCATTTATAATGGAAGTGAAGCATTCTGTGGATGGGTGAGCCGATTGTTTCAGCAGATATGGGCGCCCGGCGTGATGAGTGAAAAACAGGTTACTTTCACTATGGATGTCGCACAACAGTTTAAGGCTGAGGACGATTCAACTAAGGGGGCTGCTGGACCGAATAAGAAAATCGGAGGTAGAAACTGCAAAGACCTCAGATACACCGAAATAAGATTGAACGGGTATCCTTGGTGGATTGCGGAGTGGAACAAGGATGCCCTTATGTCAGCAAAGTACATGTTCACACGATTTGTCAGCGTCCTGGCTCTGACCGGATGGCGATGCGTTGCCTCAATTAACATGTACTGCAGCCCGTACGACAAGTGTCTTCTGATCTTTGAAAAAGAAGTGGTAAGTTTTGCATGTATAGTTTATGCATGAACAATTGCTTTATTAAAGATGGCGTTTTAGAATGCCACGTCCGTATATTTAACATCAATATATTTTTGTGAGTCTTAGGAAGAGAACAATTTGATACCAGCGACGCCGAACTCAATTAATCTGACTCATAAAAACTCGTTTTAGCCCTGGCAGCTAAAAAAGGATATAACCAGCGATGTGCCAAACAACAGTTACTTTTTATTTTAAGTTGAACAATTCTGGAGTAAATAATAGGAGCGAAGGAAAGCATTGTTTCCTTTTCTGACGCCTAACAATTCTTGGGTTCTTTGCTTTTGCAATATCGTTTTCCGAAACCTCATGCTTACGGTCACAAACTGACCTTATGAGTCGCTCATAGGTCTGTTACATTGGGCTGGATTCAGCTCAATATTTGCTTTAAACGTCATTGTGACGGGTACTAAAAACTGATAATAATGCCGTGAGATGGTTAAACCCGCTTGAAAAGCCTTCTTTCAAAGATTGGCCAAATTACCCTCTACCACCAAAAAACGCGAACTTTGATGAACGCATAGGTTATTCACTGCAATGTTTATGTTATTTCTTTGTTATGTTTTTTAACTAGGATTATACGAGGCCATAGGCAAATGCCTTGGCATATGATTGCACACAAAACCCCATTTGGATACAGCCTTCTTAGTCAATGTCTATGAAATCTGCGTGTTACTGTAGAATAAAAATCACAATTTGTGCTCGAAAAATTGATTTGGTTCGTACGGCGATAGATGTAAACCTGTTCTGAAAGACTGCACTTCATACAGTCAAAGGATTCTGACTGAAAAAGTTTCAAAGGATGCTTTTAAAGGCATAAATATACATAAGCACATAGAAAAAGCGAGAAATCTGCAAATAAAAATGTCACTTTACTGGTCTACTGGAGACATATATGACTTTATAATAATCTATCGCTCGATTTCTAGCAGACAAAAAGGAGTCACTTGCAGCGTATAAGATTGTGACGCTTGGAAGACCCGAAGAGGTTATTTGCATTTTTGTCGCAGTCTTCTGAGCTTTCCGCGTTCTCAGAGTTGTTTTCATGAATTAAGGCAGTTAAAAAAAGCCACACGTTTGCAATATGTGCAGATACTCAAAATTACCTGCTTCTATTTCAAAAATGCCTTCTTTTGGACATGTAAAACAGGCGTGTTTGTCTTACAACATCAGAACACTTCTATAATGTCTTGATATAAAATTAAATGAACAAAACAAGATCAATAGGGTCCTGAGCATAACCAAAATGATGAAAAATCTTTGCTTAACTTGCAAAAACTTAAATTAAAAAGGCGAGCTCACTCGATTTTAAGGGTAAGCTTTTCACATTCAGGGATTTTGATTGGCTGCTAATTGAAAATAAGACAGCGGTTACACAGGATGTTTTATTTGGTTAAATGAAAGAATATAAAAATTGGTGTCTTGCGTAGCAAGTATATGCCGTAAGAAACTTCCCTGACATCGGTCCTGAAACCATCCTCCAGCCCCAATGTGCATGTTATATCTCACTTTCTGCAGTACGCTTGAATTGTGCTCAGCATACTCCAAATTTCTACGCTCAAACCAAAAGTGTCGCATTAGATCTTCCGTTTCTTCTGGGAAAGTAATACCAATAATGAGCGTGAAACAGGAGTTTTATACTTTTTTTGCCTTTCATGTCTTTATAGTTTCCATAGCAACATCTCATAAAAAATGAAACGATTAACCAAACCAAGACACCAGTTTGATAATTTTATATTGATTTCGAAATGTCGGGTTATAATTGACCGTCTTTTATTTCGTTCTTAATGGACAACAGGATTTAAGGAAATATGACTGAAAGTCAGTGAAGTTCAGTTTTTTATAAAATCGCATGCATGTTCATTTAGAACTTTCTTCGGTTCACACTGCTACCACATAACTCCAGGATGATTTTAAAATGTGCATCAATAATTTCTATGCACTAAACAGGGCCCGGAGTCATCGGAGGCTATTTGGAGTTAATTTTATTCCCATCCCGGTTTTGAGTCAGTTAAATAATGTCCTTTTTGCTATATTGCTAGGTTATGGGCCAAGAACATGCGACAATTGACTTAGAGTTGATTGAGTTGCAGGAAAACACATCCAGCAAACTGTGCAAGCCCATTGAACTTCTCATTCCAGTCTGTGTAACGACCTACGATACCGATCAACTTTGCATTCTTGGGGGTTCAAAAACGTTCCTTCGTCATCTTCATATGCGATTTAGTAAACTCTTTGGCAGCCCAAAATATGTCAACGAAAAAGTTGAACAAGCACTTAATAGCGCTGAAGAATCTGAATTCCTCTTTAAGGACTGGATACCATTGAAGGGATACTTGGTTCCGGAGGCCCTACAGTGCAATTTGCTCGAGGAAAAGGCCCTCCTTTGCTTGAGAAAAACACCCGAGCAGACTAACGTGCCTACGCACAGTACTGCTCTGATATCTATCAACGACAGTGACCCGGATAGCTGCTTGGAATATGGACTAAATTATCAGCCTTGGGATGGCCTTGTTCACTGGCCATCGAATACCTACAGGAAGGCTTCAGACAAGAGGATTAACAAATACACGCGAAGACAGCTACCACTTTCCCTTTTATGCTGGATTCATGAACTTATCTTTTCAAGTCCAACTGCTACTGGCATACCAACAATTGGAACTGTAGAGGAGAAAGACGTGATTGCTACAATGTCAGATTCTTTGGTGAAGAGGAGGTCGGAAAGCGAACTATTTTTATGCACTGATTATTCCTCTGTTACCAAGCATTCACCACCCACTTGGATCTATTTGGTACGAGAAAGGAAATATAACTTGATTAACGTTTCTGGAAGTACTGGGGTAAACTTTTAAACAAACATTCTTCTCTTATGCTCTATGTACTTTGTGCATATCAGTATGAATCCTTTTATTTTCTAGTCAGTGTATCTTTATAGAATTTATAAAAAAGATCAACCTTAAAAGATATCTTTTGGTGAAACGGCATTTACTGATCAGTTTATTCATTACCTAGTATACTTATAATAAACATTTATGAACTACAAATTCATCTGCTTCATAAAACATAATAAAACTAGCTTTCAGCAAAATAAATAGAGTTGAAGATTGAGACATCTGCCAAATACTAAATAAGTTAATAAGCAAAAATACACTTGAAAATCTTAAAAAAACTACCCCGTATTTTTATATTTCTATATTTATATTCTTCCTCAAGAAAGAATAATTTTGCGTTATTTATGAAATTTGATCGCAAGGTCAGTATTCGTGCCAAAGAAGGTAGGTAATTGTAATCAATTGCGACGGTCTATTTCGTGGAGCAACTTCACTTGTTTTTTACATTTTTTTATAGACTGCGTGAAACTCCAGCGTAAAGCAAGTAAACTTTCAAGGTCAATAATCATTTATATAAAAATGTCATGAACAAACCTTATGGATCCCAATTATAGGTGAAACGGAATTTAATCGTTATATTAAATGAACGATACCTAACAGCCTACGTTTTTCCATGATATTTTTGCTTGCTACTCTAAACTTTCGTGTACAGCTGGACCAAGAGCATTAGGCTTTGCAGAGTTTTAAATAGTGGTATTTTAAAGAATATTTTAAATGCCTATGGTTTCTGAGCCGGCCAAACCGACTTTATGTGATAGTGAAGGTCCGCATTAAGCAATGAGATAATTTTCAGCAAGAGTGCTTACACATTTGTATGCACCATTACAATTTAAAAAAATTAAAAAAATAATGCACTTCATTGTTAAAAAGCAAGATTACCTGTCTCATGCAGTTAATACGAAAAACTGATATAGTTTAAATGTAACGGAATATGGTGGCTAAGTCCTTCATTTTCGATAAACTGACAAGAAAATCTTGTGCTGCATGTTAACACGTTTATAGCACATCGTGTCAACGTGTCATATAGCATATAAGACTTCCTCAGGATCCTGTATTGTTTACCTACCATAAGCAACTCGCAGTATATTATAGCCTGAATGTCAAAGTAACACCCTTCGTCCAAGTGTTAGAAAAAGAACCTGACTCTAGGCGCATCAGCTCGTATTATAGCATTTCAAATATTGCATAGCAGAAAAGTATAATGCAGGTTGTGTCATTACCCTCATGACCACCAGTTGGATCCAGACAAAAGACATCGATTCAATCTCCGACTATTGTGTTTACACAATTTAAGTATATCACTTTGGTTTCATTTAGTGAAGACCTTATGCCTACCAAAAGTCACAGGCCCACGTTGCTATAATTTTTGCTATTAGCAGTCATTTGTCCTGTTACGTTTTTTTGCATTGGTCCTTAACTGTTTGCCTAGACGCATTGTGCACGAGGAAAAGGCTAATGCTTTCACGTTGGCACCGGGCTTACATTTATCACGTGGTGAATAAAAAGCTCGGATATGCTGTTTAGAAGCAAAAAGGAGTGAGAGAAAAATGCTCATATGGAAGCGTCATTCCAAATTGATGTTAAAGAAATTTTCTACTGCAATAAATGCTCGGTAAAGCACGGTAAATTGACCTCCCGGCAGGACATGGGAACAGAAACCGAACAAAATACAGGTGACTTGACGCTAAGCGCTGGGGAACTTAGCGTTAAAATTAGTGTCAATGGTAGTTTTAAGGGTGCGATTAGGGCATAGAATATTGTTTGGCGTTAGCATTGGCATTACCTGCAGAACACGGTAATAGTTATTTATCCTAGAATGTTGCGCAATACCATAGAAACCTTCGTATTCCAATTGTCTGGCAGAAGTACCATATGTGCGATTCAGTGTGATCTTCAGGGCTTTAATCTACCATAACTTGCCAATCGGTGAGTAACACATTGGAGTAGCTTTCTCTTTGAATGGCTAAAAAACAACACTGCTACGATGTGTGTGTTAAACTGCGACTTCATGCCACGTGAAATTATGCGCTCAAGCTGATCCGTTTGAGCATAACTGAGCACCGGTATATAAGTAGTATTTTGATAAATTTCCAAGATGGCACTCAATTTTCCATACTACGAAAAAACCAAATGCCCTTCAAATTTTAAATAAGCGTCAGTAACTCCACCTACCAATTTTGCAAAAATTAATTAATCCAATTCCACTGGTATTCGAAGGTGCGGTCGCAAGTAATATTTGTTGTTGTTACTTTCGTAGAGCTCTCCCTCGAAAGAATTCCGTGACCACCTACTAAAGCCAGCAAGTATGCAGTTCACTGACAGATAGTGTGGTATGTGTAACAAATTAAAATATATCCTCAAGGGCACTCATATAAACTGTCGATATTTCCATTACTGTTATTCTGACGGAAATTTGGGGGATTATTGACAAGAGAGAAAATAAAGTCAGATATGTACGAACACAAAGCGACTACGGAGGCAGAAACAAAATGTATCTAAATTTGAGATTACAAACTTGAACCGTGCCCACGATGCAATTAATAAAAACTATATTTGCTCAAGAAGGATACAGGAAGAAGTAAAAATTTAACATAAGTGTGACGCATTCTGGCTGATTTGAAGAAGTGGTGGGGAGGCATCCATATTTACCAGTTAGTAAAATCACCTTTTAAAACGAGGTGGGTTCTTGCCTTTACAATGTTTACAACTTTGAATGTTCAAATACGTTTACATGAGACTAAATTGTTGCGGTGTTGCGAAAAAGGTATCGGCTAGCTCCAGGAAATATCCATATGAGCTAGGAGAACAACATGTCGGTAAACAGAACAACCTTGCACTCGTTGATGCATAAGAGGTAAACGGAAATATACTCACAAGATGGATATTACAAGCACAAGCATAATGCATGGACTAATGGCCAGTTAAGGTTGAAATTACTGGTGCGTAATGACGTTAAAAAAAACGAGTGTGCAGTAACTCAATAAGTCCTGACGCTGTTGACTGTACACCCTAGGAGTTAAAAAGCCGCCCTTTAAGCAGAGGTAGCAGAGTAAGCAAAGTGGTCGTTTCTTCAGAAACATTACTTAAAATAAATTAAAGCTATCCTTAAGCAAATCATATATTTTAAAACGTTTCCACGTTGCATGAGCATGTACCTTATTTTTTATCCGAACAGGAAAGACAAGTTGGATTATATTTACACTCAAGTAAGTCATACTGTGAAAAGTAACTGTAGATTTTGTGAATACGCAGATATCGTCACTGAAAGTTTCCGGTTCCATCTCCAAACCAACTTCATAAAACAACATATATAAGCGAAATATGTAAATAGAGAAGCAGTCGCTATGATTCTACCTACCTATGATAAGTACCGGCTTAAATTGCATCAAGGATGATTGCCCAATGTTGTAATAATTGCTTGATGGCCCATCCAGGTTTTAATCTGCTCTAAAATCATCACATTTGTTGGAGTTTGGCGTTATTACTGATCGATAACCTGTCTCAGTGTCTTTGGCCTTAGAAAATTTGCTCGCCTGCGCTTTTCCTGACAGGTTAACTACTTTGGCTTGACTCAGTTTCATTGCCGAATAAAAGTTGAAGTGGTCGTTGAACTTGTTTATATATTTGTGGCCCGTAAACCATAATTAAATGAACACGCAGTTCAATCAATTGTCAGCGCCTGTGCAAAGTTTGGCCTCACGAAACTTGAATATGTGGCCGTGTCTCGTCGAAAAAGACGTACCTTTGAAATTTGCATAATTGCGCTGTCCTGTTGTAGCGGTTTACCAAATTCACGTCTGTAGCAGTCCTCCAGCTTCTTCAACGTTGTTGCTTTATCTGCGACTGCAGCAGGTCCAATAAACGACTCCAGTTGTTCCTACCTGTGACAGCGGGTCTTATAGTCTCATTACCCAGACCTAATTGCTGCCTCCGTTCAGTGTCCGACTTCAAATCCAAGTAATGCTAGAAGGCGGCCAACGGCCTCAGAGATGTTTTGTCATAGGGGAAGAGGGCCGAATTTTGCATTCGATGTGATTTTGTTAGTCATCTTGTTTGCACATGCACCGGTTGACGAAGTTGCACAGGTCACTAGTGTCGAAGATATCGTAATTCGGCAACCACATATTCCGATTCAATGTTGTAAAACGTTGAAAAACTGACAGACGTCAGGCAAGGCGCAGGTTATCTTTCATCCAGCTGGATAAACTATCTTAAGTTTTGATTAAGAATGTTAAAAAAAGTAATTATTACAATTCCTTCACCCAACTCAATCAAGTGTACTTCGTAACGGAAGTGGGTGCCAACTGATTTTAAACAAATAAGTACATGTCATCAAAGTGCTTTTTTAGCCAAATCATCGTATTGATCGCGTAATGAGTGCTAGTATGACTCTTTAAGCATTCCTGACAAATTCGCTTTTTTCAACTATTATTAGGCCTATCTAAATTATAAATCGTTAGAAAGACCACGATTGCAGCTTATTCTGTGAAGTTAATTTTTAACAGTTATGATGAATATCTTCTGTTGAAAACATACCTTCATTTGTAATTTGATAAAGCGAATATGCATCCCATAGGAAAAACTATTAAACGGGTTGATTTAGTAGCCATAAATACTTATCCTCATTTCACAAGAAATATATGCATGCTAAGGTGAAAACGGTTCCAAAATGTTTCACTCATCTGAAGAAAACTGGCTATTTTTCGACTCAACAGCAGGCATTTATATTGCTTGCCTAGTAACGTATCTAACGAACTATATTTTTTTGATAGAAAAATTTCTGATATTTTAGAAATCTTAAAACATTTTATTTTAACTATTTTGATATCATTTCATTGCTATAAGCTGATACCCTGTTCATTTAAGGCATTATTTCGAATGCTTAATTTTAAAATGACAGAGCACTTCCTGTTCATTTCCTGTCATCTTTGACTGCTTTTATGCGATACATTTCCTCCTTAATACGATATTTATCCATGGTTAGTATCGCATTGTTTAGCATACAATCTCATGCTTATTTCTATTTTCATCATGAGAGCTCTCATTGCTTTGATATGCTTCAAAAGCTGCTCCAAAATTTACATTTCAGCAACTAAAAGACTCAGTATATCTTTTTCGTTTTTATACTCTAGACTCTCAGCCAATTTTGTTACATCAAAAATGCAGGTTTTCAAAGATAATGGAATTAATAATATCGCGGTGTTTTACTTGAAGTATGTATACCAAAGATGGTTTTGAGCAAATTGATTGGTATACGAGCTCCCTTTATGAAGCCAAACCCATCATTATGATCAAAATAGATTTTTTCGCTTGCTCTGTGTATGAATATGTTAATCAGAATTGAAAGTATTGTAACATGCCCAACCAGCTCTATTAAAATAGCAGTAGAACCTTATTTTCGTTTTGTGCACAAGAGCACAAGAGGAATGCATCTGGCGTGAAATATGTCATATGAAGCTTTGAATTTAAACATTTTGTGAACATTGAATAGCACATCCGGACTAAATTCAGACGAGTTTAACGACTTTGGATTTGAAATGTATTAATGACAGTATTTACCAATTTGATTACCCAAAGTGATGGTCACTGGCATGTGTTTATTGACTATATTTAATACGAAATAGAATCTGCAGTTCAATTCAGGGCTGTTCCGTCATATGACAATCATTTCTTTCTTGCAAATACGCATATCATCCGGAATCTTACAGTTGACTACGCAAGAGGTATGCATAAGTATCTTGTAACGATCAGTTAACTAATAGAAAAAATAATGCATGCAAATATAGACAAAGCGCATCTTTTTTTAAATGATTAGTTCTGACATCAGCGCAACCCTTATCACCATTGTCACCAAAATAACTGCAAAATTGGAACATTTTTCGAAAGAATTCTCAAAGCAGGGGGTGATACGTTTTGAAGTCAGATGCTTTTATTTCTAGAGAAAGATCGCACTTTAATCTTGTTGCAATGTTTCATTTAAAAGTGTTCTTTAAAGCAGCCTATAATATTAATACTTCTGGGAAGCTTGGTGCTTCTTATTAAAGGTAATAAAAGAACTTTATGAAAATGCTGTTTTCCATCTCTGTCGCATATTTTAGCCCTACAAAGCCACTAAATGATTATTCACTTGAGAGCTGAGGCAACTCAGATAATGGCACAGCCATAACTGCTAAGAAAAATAGAGTTTCGTTAATACCTTCATGAAGATTATAGTTCTGTATGACAAATCTCTCTAAAATCATTTTTATATATCGTGGACTGATATGACTGATAGGACATCTACCTATAAGCCTATTGGAATAAATATCGTCTTATCCTATATTTCCTCCACTGGTTAATTTGGAGTATTTTGGAGTGTTTGTGAATAAGAAAAGGCATCTATTATAGTTAAAGACTAAGATGTAGATATTAATTTTTAAAAAAAGTACAATTTCTTTATAAAGGATAAGCAGGCTCGACAAAGTTTTACTTGATCATTTTTTCGGCAAAGATTGCTGATAATAACAAAAATTTCCATGATTTAAAGTGGTTTTTATTTTGGTACTAATGGATTTGGCCATTTGAAAATTGATGTCAGGGGATGCAGAATGATCAAGAGCAGCCATGCGACCAAATATCTTGCGGCTCACATCTAAGGCTTTTTTCACTTATCGTGGCCTCATTTTTCACTCTTTCTCATAAGAAGTTTTCATGTTCACACATGGCATACTGTGGAAGCGTCTAATGAACGTTGAGATATTAAATAATTCAGGTATTAGAGTGATAAAACCATAGATGCTTTCATGGAAGTAAAGAACTGGCTTATCAAAAATGGCTTAGTTTAAAAACTGCTTCGTTTTTCCTGCTTTTAAGCTAAACCTTAATAGAGAGAGGCGTTTTAAATCTTTCAGACGCTTTTGTTTTATTTAACACTTTATATGTAAATTTAATCAATTTCTCAATTGCACTTTTTAATAAAAGATTTATCAAGACTACTTCTTATTAATTTGCATCGTTACTTCCGAATCCTTGATATTTACTTTAAATAAAAGAAAGATATTATTCCATTTCTAATGTACATTTTGATCTTAAGATTCAGTCAGATAAGTCCCACCTCCTTTCGTGTTTCCTTGGAAATTAAAATAATCTGAACTTGGGCACAGCCAATTTGTGAAAACTATCTTCAGCAATTTTTACATAGTATTTTAGGTGATAAATAGCACAAAATTATATTTAAAAAGGCTTCTATATGCGCTTTGCATAATGAAATGCTTAATGATATTTTGCAATCTGCAAAGTGCCGTGCAATTTATTAAGATCCTAATACAGAGCGGAATATAATGGTACATATGCTCTTCAAACTAACACATTTAGTCATTAAAAACAGATATGAACAATATTTACTATTTATATGTTACAGTAACATGCAATGGTCGAAGTCAGACATCAATAGTAAGTTTTTGTACAATTTAGTGTGTGCTACCTTTAAATGACTATTTGGGCGATTTAAATCTTTTGCATGTACAAGGCAGATTCAAAACCATACCAATATTCACCATCCACTGTCTAATGGCTGCCAAACCCCGTCGATTAAAAATGAAAAGTTTCAGTTATATTTCTTTATCTTTCTTATTATGTTTGATTTTTCTATAATATTTCTTAATTCAGTAGCAAACTGTTTATGATATGTTTGATAAAAACACCAAGTACATAATTTCCTCATTCGTACAAGATCTGCGTCCAAAATAAGTAGGATTTATATCGTTGTGAATCACTTAAATGTAACTATTCAATAACAAAATAAACCATG
This sequence comes from Schistocephalus solidus, assembly GCA_017591395.1. Lineage (NCBI taxonomy): Eukaryota > Metazoa > Platyhelminthes > Cestoda > Diphyllobothriidea > Diphyllobothriidae > Schistocephalus > Schistocephalus solidus. The sequence goes on from WEDG01000101.1 coordinate 153,412, forward strand.
CAGACAATATGGTGTTTCTTTCAGAATAAAGCCACGTTCATGCATCTAATGAGGTCAGCAAAATTTAAATATTCCACTGACTATCTAAAAAGTTTGGTTGGGTCAAAGTCAACAGCCTTCATCAGTGAAAGAATACAGGCTTCCCAAGAAAGGATGCCTTCTGATCTATTGTCCCTTAATTATGCGCGAGCTTTAAGGACATTTTAAGTTGGCAACAAAATTAAAACACAGCTTTTGAACCTGAAAGGTTTAAAACCATATTAACCCACGAAATTATAAACATGTGAGTAGTTAATTCAAAAATTGCTTCAAAATAGCCTGTAGTTCTAAAAATATGATGAGGTTTTCCTTGCAAAATGTTGAAAATGAAAAGACATGATCAGTGAAACATCGGGTTTTACTCTGACTTTTCACTGTGTTGAAGTCAACGTGTTGTCAGATGAAATATGCAAATCAAATCTGAGATATTTAATGTAAGTCGTTTGGAGCGATAGCGCAGCTAGCAAGGGAGATACAACTGACGTGAATAATGTAGGTGCATAATCAGAATATGTTTTTTAACTGAAGAGAAGAGAACAGGTACGGCTACCTGTGTTGGAGTGGGAGGCAGCTGGAGATTCAGTTGAAGCAGAGGTGAATGCCTTGGTTGAAGGTACGAGGACGTTCAGTTGAGTTTCACCATGTTTAAGGTTGGGATATCGGGTCGAAAATTTACTGACATTCCTTTTGAAAACTCTAGGCTTGCAAGTTATACTGCCGAATATATTATATCGTTCAATGATTTTTCCCTGTTTTCCCCTCTATTGCATGATTTGGCCGTTGATGTAATTCCTAGTGACATTTAAAAGCAGCGCATTTAAGACATACTTGGCTGCTCGATGAAAAGTGAATGACCATTATAGTGACATTTAAAAGCAGCGCATTTAAGACATACTTGGTTTTATCGATGAAAAGTGAATGACCATTATAAGGACCCATTCGCATTGGAATATTTACCAAAGAAGTATGTGAGCGACTAGAAGAGGAAGTCTTTCAAAATTTAAGCTAAGGATGCGGCACCTTTACGTGGACGACATATTCCTTATCGGAACGTCAATACATACATAATTGTGTCCATGAGCTCGCCCTCTTTTACTTATTCGTCTTCTTTGGGAAATAATGAATGCAATAAGATTTGTGGACCTCAAATCTATAAGCATGTATGAAGGAAACGGAAAAAAGTCATTTACATAATTGTTTTTCAAAAAAGACGTTCTTTGGTTAACTCTCACAAAGTTTACTAGGTACATTTTCGTCACTGGATTTTTTGCTTACCGTCAGACCAAAAATAACAAGTTAACACCTTTCTGCATTAATAATATGTCCTTAAATATAGAAAGACACCTAAGGAAGCACCAAATCCAAAAATGGCACACACCTACCACTTAACTTGTAAAATAGTCGGTATAAACTAAGGTTTAGGTTCAACCACATTGATTTAAAAAGTTTACAAGATTCCACTTGGCACTTGCCATGTCATGTATTGTGTTCAAATCGGGCAATCGGCCTCTACAGACCTACGCAAACACCAATGGGAAGACAATAGGCGAGAAAGCTCGCGCAAAACTGCTGTGTAAACACTAGAATGTGTGCGCATATGTGTATGAGACATGACATGTATTATATATATATATATATATATATATATATATATATATATATATATACGACTGCTAATCCTTGCGGCTTTTAATCTCACTTTTCGCCAACCCCACCTCGCACATGGTGAACCGCAATTAAACATTCCGAAACCTCCAACCAACGCAGTGACCCCTGAATCCAACCCGGAAACATGATCGATAATCTAGCCGGCACACCTCCCCCTCCCAAACAAGCCAATGTTATTGTTCTCTCCTCACCTCCCCCGTCCCAAAACATGCCCCGATTATTGGTCCACCCACCACCCACTCACACCAGCTGTTTGCTTGTCACCATCTGTCCTGCCGCGCCACTTCACTTTCTCCTCTGTTCATTTCGTCTAACGACGGGTTGGTGTCACTAACTTGAAAAGTTACGAGTAAAACTCCATTTCCCGAAGAGCATCGTTCTTTTCATTATACTATCTCGGGATGCAAACAACCTCTGTTATTCTATATATATATATATATATAACAATGGTAGTTGTGCGCTCACTGATCAGTTACAGGACTCACTCGTCCCGTTGTGACTTTGGGTTTACTCAAGAGACCCACATCAGCCACAGATCAGCTTGTGATATAGGCAGAATTATATTATCAAAAAAGACAAGGGAGACCGGAATGGTCATTTCTGGCTTATTACACGTTATCAGCCAGTCATAGCCAATCCAAGGTGTGAAAAACCTGGTATTTGAACCCGCGAAATTTGTTAATTAAGTCAAACGCTCTACCATTGAGCCACAGCCTCGTGGCTTTGTCGGTTATGATCGGGAATATGATGATAGTGTGCGGCTCACCGATCTGCTCAAGGAACATTTATCTTTCGTTGTGCCCTGGAACTCAAACTAGAGCCCTTACAGGCGGTCGCATAGCGACGTGTAGCATATGTTGCAAATGTGGAACCAACAAAGACAAGGGAGACCGAATGGCCATTTCTGGCTTATAAGCCATCATCAGCCAGTCATTCCCAATCCCAAGTGTGCATCACCTGGGATTTGAACCCGCAACGTTTGGTAATAGAAACAAACGCTCTATCACTGAGCTACGGGCTCGTAGCTTTGTCGGTTGTGATGGGGAATATGATGATGGTGTGCGGATCACCGATCGGCTTAAGAAATATTTATGTTCCGTTGTGTCCTGGAACTCAGAATAGAGCCCTCACAGGCAGTCGCATATCGACGTGTAGCATATGTTGCAAATATATATATATATATATATATATATATGAAGAACAACAGTTCGTCGGAAAAAATCGAGTTTTACTCGTGAATTTTCAAGTTGGTCACACCAACCCCTTCGTCAGACGAAATAAACAGAGGAGATTTGAAATGGTCAGATGACCAGTTTGTGATACAGGACAGACAACCAACTGGGTTGTGAGGAATGAACAGATAATAATTTGATTGGGGCCGGTAAGAAGGGTGGGGCTTTTAGGGATCCCTGTGTCGAAGGCGAAGAGGGATGTTAACTAAATGCAACTGCAACAGGTAAACCTAGTGGTCATCGATGAGGGATGGGGACATAGGTAATTGCACCGATGTTGGAAATGTTAATAGTTTCAACTGTTGTTAGCCATGTCAGGGGAGGTGGTGGCTAGACAGTGAGATTCAACATGGTCCAGAAAAGATAAGCGGCTGTTGTTAGGTTGTGGGCGCAAGTCAGTGAGCCGGGCACGCAGGCTTTCGTATTGAGAGTCCAGCTCGACATGGCAGTTAATACTGTTTGTGTTGGAGTGCCAAGCTTCGAGGAATTCTCGTGCCTGCTAGGTGTTAGCCATGGCGACCACTTCGGTTGCGTCCCAATCGAAGCGGTGGTCACAGTCCACGGCGTGCGCAAAAACGATGGGCAAGGGATCGCGTCGGCGGACGGCCAGTTTATGTTCGTTTATGCGGGTCCCAAGTTGTCGACCCGTGTGGCCTACGGAAGCGCTAGAGCAATTTGCACACGGAATGCGGTAAATTATATTCGTTTGCTGCTTTTTACTGTGGGGTCTTTGATTCCTGATATTGCTGCGCGCAGAGATGACGCGGGCTTGTGAGATATGGAGATGCCAAACCAATTTTATTGTCCGGCGATCGCTTCGGAAAATTCCCTGCATATAGGGTAGACAGTCGAATTTACGCGAAACTGTTTCTTTATTAGTCTCGGTGCTTTGTGGTTTGTCTCTGGCGTCTGAGACATGTTTTTCACAAAGCTGACTGAGTATCCATTGTGTCGGAATAAGCAATACAAGTAATCAAGTTCCTTTATAAGAAGGTCGTCACTGCTACAGTAGCGAAAAGCCGGTGAAAAAGCGTTCGGACGCAACTTTTTGTGGTTAGCTGGATGGTTGCTGTTTTAGTTAAGTATGATGTCAGCGTTTGAGCCTTTGCGGTGCACGCTTGTCGTTAGATCACCATTCTCCAGTTTTCGAATACTCACGTCTAGAAACGGGAGGATATTTCTCGTTGCCTCTTTGCGAGTACATTGGATAGCTGGGAAAATATCATATATACTCTGGTGCAGCTGCTCAACCTCACAGGTTATCATGATAACAAAGGTATCATCTACATATCGGAACCACAATTTTGGCTTGAAAGTTCGCATTAGGTCCACCTCTTATTGTTTGTAATACGAGTTCCGCGAGGAGACCCGATATCGGTGAGCCCATTGGAGCGCCCTTAACCTGTTGGTAATATTTCCTATCGAATTAACAATAGTTCTTCTGACAGAGTTAAAGCACATCTAGGGCGTTTTGCAATGGCATATCGACAGGATTTTCTTGTAGGTGTCGAGCTACACTTTAATTTGCCAGGTCATGCGGTATTGAGGAAAATAAGGCAACTACATCGAATGATAGCATGCATTCATCAGGACTTACATTGACGCCTTTGGATCTGCTGAAGGAAGGCCTGGGAATTATTGACGCTATATTGCGATCCATTAGTCAGATGCTTCAGGTACCTGTATAACCATTTCGCAAGGTTGTACGTGGGCGATCCAATGAGTGGAACTATGATTCTGAGTGGTGCTTCGGCTTTGTGTACCTTTGGAAGGCCATATGCATGTGCGATACGGGGGTCACTGAGAATCATAAATTTGAAATCAGCAGGACTTATGAGTTTTAGTCGGGTGAGCTAATTCACTTTCTTCTTCAGGGCTGCGGCCTGCTTTTTTGTTGGATCTGCAGCGATTGATGTGCAGGTGTCTTGGTCGTTAAAGATTCGATTGGGTTTGTTGAAAAACTGTCTTAGACGCCAGAGGGGTTGGTGTGACCAACTTGAAAATTCACGAGTAAAACTCGATTTTTTTCCGAAAAACCTTATTTCTTCATTATCAGCGTTCTCTATGCGCTGGGGACCCACTGAGGAGCCGATCCCCTCGTTGCTGCGTCACGCTGTAGCAGAAACATCGGTGAAACACGTGTCTGGGCTTTTAGCTAGTGCCTATGTCGGAAGTACGGTATAACGTCTTTGCCATATAAGATTCATACTACTTGTAGTACTAATTGTTTGCAGAATTGGCATTACGTGGTTATTCCTCAGTAGTTGATTGTCTTCGACCCAAATGATCATTGAAATTTCGGGTCTAACCCTAAAAAAGTCATGTCCGAATCATCTGACTCCATGTCCTGCACTTAATAATTTCAGAAATTATTTCCTTGATATATATATATATATATATATATATATTAATGCGAAATCATGGTTCAGCTGTTGTGCATGACAATAAACCAAAGACAACTTGTCTTTGCAGTTGATTGCAAGTTGGTGTTCATGCAAACTTATTGCCAGGCGTTTGTTCGTTTCACTAACATTCCTTGCATCACATCTGTGGCATGGTATGCTGTAGACCACTGCTGATTGTTTTGTCACTTGTAGCGGGTGTTTGGGCTTCATGACTTGCTGTCTGATAGTGCATTATGGTTTATGAGCCACGCAGGTCAAAGTTCACGCGTCCAGGATGGATATAATACGAGGCACGTGGCAAGACTGACTTACTCAAGACCACAAGGGGCGGTTAGCACTTTACTCTGATTATGGAAGCGAAAAAGGCTTTTGAAACGTCAGTACAAAATACAATTTGGTCCATGAACTCGCCCCCTCTTCTTCTTCGTCTTCTTCCGGAGATGATGAACGCGATATATATATATATATATATATATATATATATATATATATAAAAATAACGTGACTGACAAGGACCAAAGAGACTTAAATGATCATTTCCAACCTATTAGCCAGATTCACATTAGCGGCATATATAATGACAACTAAACAGTTAATTTTGATCTTTTTTCTGTCATTCGTCAGACAAACCTACTTCGGATGTAGTAACCCAACATACAATTTCACTCATAACATATTGATCGGAAGTTTAATATTTAAACCATTGAGCTATGGACACATAGGTCTTGGCTTTTGATTGGGAATATTAACCTTGGTGGATTGAAGCCAACCGAGTCAAGCCTGGGCCACCACCTGGTGTTTGAGTATGGCTTTTCGACGAATAAAGATTAAACCCGCAGGGGCTATTCTAGTCTCACTTGTCTTTTTCCATTATGTCCTTTTGTCAATTATCTAGCTACTGTGCACATGAATTTCTTCGAAATACTTTTGTTTGTAAACATTGGTAGATAGAGACCCACCGATCGGCTACGTAGTGCCTTGGCCCTTACTGTAGATTCTTGGCAGCAGCCGCTCAGAATCTAGTGATATAGGCATAATGAGCTAACAACGAAGACTAAGGGAGATGAAAATATCCATTTCTGGCTTGTTCGATGTCATTAACTCTGCATAACTAAGGTGAAGTTGAGTAGAGCGTTGAACTTCCAAAAAACTGTTCACGGTTTAGAGCCTCTTGTTATTTCGGTTCAGAAAATGTTTCAATCGTAACACAAAAACAGTAATTAAGTTCAGTGATATGTTAAAGCATACGAAATATGTTGCATATCCAGAAACCTCCGATTTCAGAAGAATCTTGCCTGTGTTCCTATACTAAACCAGATTCGAAATGTACTGTAATAAAAGGGCTTTCTGAGAATCAAATCTATTTCATTAATCAAAATGAAAGATCATATGAACCTTGAATTATGCGGTCAACTTTACATCATTGCACTTTATGAGTATATGCATAGGAGCATATGAGCCAACGTTTATAAACATATACATACAAATTGATATTAAAATCGTTTGTTTCTAAACGCGGGTAATAGCGAGGTATCATTCTGAGTGAATTTTTACTCTTAAAAAGTTGTTCAAATTCCTGAAAATTACAAATATAAACTAATACTTCTGTGAAAATTAAAAAAATTCAGATTTAATTATGAAAATAAGGCCAGGGATGTATTACTAATTTTTTTATCAATTAAAGTGGACGATTTATAAACAGAGTTTGTATGCGAGATGTAGATCAGTCGTATATTTACGTTTCTTGCATTTAGAACCATCTTTAGAAATGAAATATGTTGCTACAAAATCATTTTCTCCTTAGGAGATGTGAAAGGTATTGGTGTAAATAATGTCAACCTTATACTAAGATTACAAAGTTGTCTCTCAATAGTTCTTGTTTTTATCAAAAAACAACATTGTAAATGTAGAAATATATTTATGTTCTTTTGCCTATTAAAGATGTGGTTGTTCATGTTCTTTTTCAACGCAAAGCAAGCTCTTATTATGCGCGGATGGCAGATGTAGTGTAAAAACCATTTTGATGTATTAAATACTGCTTCATTTTACCACCATTACGAAAAAGTTTCATATTATAATATTTATAGGGTATTTTCTTAATTTTGAATCTTGATGTATAAAGAATAATGCCACAGTTACGAAAAGTGAATATATCGGCTTATAAGCAGCAAGTTTATAGAGTAACAGTTAAGCAGATTTGTCAAAAATGTATGGTTCCCTTTCCTTGTTCATTGCAACATTCTTAAATGAATCGATATATCTGACCAACGTGTTACCATTACACCTGTTTAGTCGAAAAATGTTATGCAAATAATTATCAGATAAATGGTTTCCTGGTGACATAAGTAGCAAATATTTGAGTCGTGTGCTTTTTTCTTGGGTCAAATTGTATTCCACTTTTCCGCAAAAGGATATTTGAGAAAATTGCACACCCAATAATACGGTTGCATGCAAAAAATATAAAAGACTGTAATTTGCTCCTCTGGAGATTCATTTGCAACAAAGTTTCAGCGGTTTTTTATGTGTAATGGAATGGTACAATTTATATGGGGAATAATATGATAATAATATTACAATGTTTTTTTTTGAGTCAAAAGAAGTCAACAGTGCAAACATATTTCAAAGTTTATAAAAGTATTCATTTATGTGTTTGTGAAAAATCGAAAACTAGGAACTGTGAATGCAATTAGTGCAAAGAATTTATACAATAGAAAAGCAGGTTGAGCTCATTATTGTACAAAAATCTCTGACGTATTTTTAACAAGATAAAATGACCATGAAGACATCTTGAAAATCCTGGTTGCTTGGTTCATCAAAGCTCTTTCCTACAGGCTGCCTGAGGACTTTCAATGCACCAGAAAAGACGCTGTTTTGTGAGTGGAGCGATGCAAAAGAGTTTTGAATTTTAATGTTTAATTACTAGACACCTAACATAAGAGCGGAATTGCTGATAGGATTTTCTTTAGAATTCCCATAACGTCTGAGCGAAATTTCCAGTTGCACTTAAAGGAAAATGCACTGCGTTAATAATTCATTACTTTGGGATAAGCAATGCGGTTTTCAACGCCAGTTAAATTATAAGGACTTAATTTTATTGCACTTGATCAACATTATTGAGGTCAAATTGGAAGATGCGATGAATTCGTTCTATAAATTTTTTTACCAACACACAGGGTTTCAATGGGAGCTAATAAAAAAGGCACTGCTAAGCTTTAGGAAGACTGCGGCCAAGTTGACTGCGCAAACTCAGGACATGCAAAATCCTGACCTTATAGAAGTGGCGTCGTAGTGGTAAAAACGTATATAAACAACTCAATTTAAAGGACATCATTTAATTTGTCGGTTTGCAAATAGTTCAACAGTGATAAGGTAGTGTGAAGACGTTTATTGTCGAATTTCAAAACCTACCTATACGTGGAAATCAGGACACTGCCCTGCAGAATGTACTTTGTACACAAAAGAATTGCTGAGCTCTCAAATGCTTATAAAGTTTTTTTAAAAATAAATGTTAAGAATGCCATTGAGCGTGAATATGTCATGCGATTGTCATTCTAAAGCCTTCGAAGCAACTGTCTTTGGAGATTTTGCCAAATTTAAAATGTTAAATGATGATAATATGTGGTGTACAACCGCATCTGTATTCTCTATTTAATGCACCAGTTGAATTTAGAGGCAACCGATAACTCATTGCTTGAATTGCACACAGTAGCTAGAGTCGCATGAAGCTTACACCTATGCATGCCAAAACAATCCAATATACGGCAATATTTATGTGACACGTCAACTCTGCGCATTTCAATTGAAGAGCACTTGAAGTGATATTGACCCAGATATTATGAGGCGAAATATTCATTTCAATATAGTTTTTGGGCCTAGAATACAAGTTGAGAGTAAATCAAATCACCAAATCTTCATTATTTATCTGATGTAATCGTATGACAGAATTTTTTTAATAGTATGCGGTAAGTAGATGTACTATCTCACGTAAGTTAAACCGACAATGCAATTTTCTGTAGACAAAGGCATACTTCATAAGAAGTTAGTGTTAGAGAAGCAAACAATTCGCAGACAGACATAAAAAGGATATCTTAAGTAAACCAGCATATTTTAAAATCTGAATAAGCACTGGCATCTCCTATAACATGATGGATATTTAAACGCAAACTATTAAACATTCTCAAATCAAAGGCGCATTTCAGATTTTTGATTAAAATTTTAATACAAAGCACATCAACCATACGTTTTATTTTCATAGATTTTGTTAAGGAGCCGGGGAGCATTCCATTGGCTTTCTGTTTAGGATTTGACGATGAAGAAATTTCTTCTCATGTAATATATTCTGCATATTCAAAAGTCAGGGGTTCACTCAGATATGTTGCCAAGCGTAAAGTATGAAATACAGGTTTCATTAATCACGAACTCCCCTTTTTGGTCTGCTACAGTAATTTTACTATGCACAAAACATATTTTATGCAACTTAAAGTAGATGAATAGGCGGATGCCCACTCCATGTTAATCACATTGAGGGTAAACACGCAATTAGAGGCATTTGACTAAGAAGGCAGAAAACAGCCAGCTGTAAAAAGAATTCCTTTCTTCGATAAATGCATTGTTTACTTTAGATAAAATGGCAAGTTCTCCAATATTGTGGAAATAAAGCAATTATTCCATCCAAATTTCTACACAAATGCTTTTATATACCATTCAAACCCCTAAACAATGCCCTTCTGAGGTGGCAGAACCAATTTTTCCACACGCATTGTGAGTTTTCCGCTAACGGGGCATAATATTCTCTGAACAAAGGCATTTGTTGAGTAAGCTGGTGATTTTTCCGTGTTTTTTGAACTATCTTAGGACCTTCGATGGTAATGCCGAAATAAAGGTCAAATTCAGCGTGCGCCTACGCTTTTTACGGTGTTTCAAAAATTAAATTTGATAAATTAATTTTCACACACCTGGTTTTATCTGAAAATTAAAGAGAATTGCTCCCATAGTCGTACATTTTATACAATGATGAACAAAAAAAGGATTAGGTGCAAAGCTTTTGCAAAGTAGAAAATGACGGCATTCACATACGGAATGAAAAGAAAATGGAGGCCTGTTCAACACTCACTCTAGTAGCGTTTCTACTTACGGACATCCTTGAATGCCATCATCCGTATTTAACAACTAAATAAACAACTGACAGAGGCGTATTGTTCTTAATCTCATTTTCTTTTAAGATTGTTTGTAGCGCACTAACACCGGACTAGCTAAGTTCAATTTTTACTCAGCGGAGCGTCTTATATTTTTGCCTTTAGCAAACGCCTCTGCTTATTTGGAAAAACAAGACTAACGTTTACGGCCGGCAACATGCATGATTACACGCTAAATCTCCTTAAAACCTTCTCAAGTCATAACAGTATGAGACTGATGAGCAGTAATTTACGCGCCGCGTCCATATTTCCTGCGGATATACTATTCGCGTGTTTAATAGTATTCTACGGTTCCTTCGGTTATTTAAATCGGGCCTTGTATGGGAAGATATGTCTTTTGAAATGCAAGGTTAGCCAGATTTTGGTTTCCATAAGAATTGTGATAGACATGTGAGTGGTTTCGTAACTACGATAAGAAAAGATGTTTCGTATAATGCCCTTAATATGCCATAAAACAAATTCAAAAAAGAATATACCAGTGGTTAGACAGCTTCTTCGTCGTCTTCTTCTTCTTCTTTAACAATGGTTTTTTAGATGAATATTGTGAATTAAATTGTTTGAGTATACATGCAAGAAGCGGCACATATTTATAAATTCACCGGAACAAGATCGCTTTACCAAACAATATACTGCAACGTAAGACTTAACTGTATTTTCCTTCTAAAACGTCATCCTGTTGTCCACAACAAACCGGTTCTCCCAAATGCTGTTCAGATAACGTTCCTAACGTGATTGGTGTCAAATATATGCATTCAGTTTGAGGAGTCAGTTTGCTCCTCTGTTTATTTGGGCTTTTACTTGGTATTTGAGTATGCCCGTTTTAAGTGAAGCGCATCGAAAATTTGACAGTTTCCTATTTGGCGTTCATATAATCATTTGACTTTCCATTGAGTTCTAACAAAGCGACTGCTGATATTTCCTAGTTCTGAATCATTTTGTGCTTTAAAAGATTTGCATTGTTTATTTATCTATAAAGCTGCAAAAGTGGGAAATCCGTCTATTTGTGAATTATGTGTTTTTACGTGGAGACTTGTTGGCGAGCAACTAATCATCTGATTGCATTATCCCCAGAAAAAGCGTTTTGTTAATACAACTCATAATGCATGGATTTAGGGATTCCCGTTCGTGCTGATTCACGAATAGGGCAAAATGTGATCATTTGCAAGCAATGGCGGAAGTTAGAGAGCATATGCCCCAACTATTCCATTCCAAGATAAGCGCATAATTTACCCAAGCTTAGAAGTTACCCCACCGAATTGCCTACCCAATACACTTATAAACAAAGGTCTTCAAGGTTACCGAGCTAGCGGGCAGCAAAAAGAGCGCTTACATAGATGACAAGTTGTGCCATAAAAATGCCGTTCTGCATAGGGAAAACATTTGCATCCTAACAGATTTCCGTTCATTTGCCGTGAGAAAAATCAGCAAAATGCGCCCGATGGAGTTGCCTGGTGAAATTTCTAGTTTTTGAATGCTATGACTGTTTTGTACGGTTAGGCTGAAATAAACTTCCAATGCAACCTTTAGCTGAGCACAGTAACAACGCCAAAAGCACTTTTAATTTGTTCAGTTTTTTTTCACTGAACGCGGAATTTCCGACATTCGAATAATACGAGTTAAGAATAATCATGACTAAATTAACATTCCTTGGTGAAAATTTGCTTCAAAGACATAGATTAACGCATGAATAAACTAATCCTTTTCATTACTTATTTAGGCAACGTTATTTTGATTGTTTTTAATTTCAGAAGAACAAGTGGGTGTTTATCAAACACAAGTTTGACTAACCTTTCTTCTAACGGACGCTTTTAACTGACATGAAAATAAATATGAGCCGTCAACCAAGTTCTATGACTGATCATGTAATTGAAATAATCATTTGATTCTGAGTTCGAGTCTTCAGTCAACGTTGTGTGCAGTATACTAACATTTGACTAGCTAAGTCAACATTAAAACCATCTTAAAATTTCAATCAAAGAAGAGGTGATTACTGGAAAATTGTTTTATATTCCCTGACGTTTCGGATTTCTTTCTAACCCATCATCAGAGACCGGAGCACAGAAGGGTGCTCGATATACAAGGGGAGCAGTATTTAGATAACATAGTGGCTACAGAATCATTGTGTACTACAATTAGCAGTTTTTGCGTTCATCGCTGAGGGTCGTTAGTGATGAGCTGATAGCATGGACGTCCAAGTCCGAGTCCCTTCTAGCCGTGATTTCATCCTCCAGGCTGAATGCGGGCATTATCATGACCCAGCAATTAAGCTCACTGTCATTGGAAGTGTCGGTCAACCACGTCCTCCCAACGTAACGCATTTTTTGCTCAGCCGATACCTCAACGTGGAATATGGGTACGAAATTTCATTTGGCTTGTTGATAGAATATGTGCCCGAGAACCATGACTCAGGCAGCTCGCGGCTCAAGTGGTTATCTTCTCTTGCGAGAATGTTGGCCTCATCAATCTTAAAAACATGGCCAGCTGCCTATCCCATATTCAGTGTTGAAGCATCGGTTAAGAAGGGAAATGGGTCACGTCGGGCGGACATGGTTGATCGACACTTTCGATGACAGTAAGCCAAATTGTAGGTTATTATTACATCCGCATCCAAGACGGATAATGGAATCACGGCCATCAATGACTTGGATGCGGACGGCTAAGCTATCATCGCATCAATTACGTGATCGTGATAACTGCTAAATGTAGTACGCAATGATCGCGTGGCCACTATGTTCCATATATATTGGTCAGCTAGTGCAATTATCACTATTTCTGCTACTGTCTCTGATGATGGTTACGAGAGAGAATCCGAAACGTCAGACGACTAAAACTCGACAGGACCCGGCAGTATTTTAAAGTTCAATAAGACCAAAATCCACGAAGTAGGTGATACCTGTGTGAACGGTGAACTGCAACAGTCATGGTTTTCAGGCACACAGTCTGTCAACAATCCCAACAAACGCCCATTCCCATATATCGTGTTGAGACATCGGCTGAGCAAGGAAATGCGTTACGTTGGGAGGACGTGGGTGACGGACAATGACAGTGAGCTGAATTGCCGTGTCATGATCATGCCCGCATCCAACCTGGGTAATGAAATCACAGCAAGTTACGACTCGGACGTGGACGGTCAGCGGTAATCGCGAGAGCTGCTAATTGTAGTACGCATGTGATCGTGTGGCCACAAAGTAATATAAATACTGCTCATAATGTCTGCTGCTGTCTCTAAGGATGGGTTCCAGGGCGAATCTGCAACGTTTGGACAATAAACACCATGTGTCTGCGATTGCCTCTTCTACTTCTGAACTGCTTCCTGGAACTCGCTTGTTTGCTTATATCAGTGATCTTAGAATCGTAAATTTTTTATTTGTGTAAAATGCGCTGTGTTTGAGAGGAATGAAGCAGACTGCACAAGGGCAAACATATAATTTTTCCTTCGCAACATCCCTTTACTTATTCTTATGTTTTTTCTTTATGAGATTCATGCGCAACGTCTATGTTCGTTGTCTCATTTTTATTCTTTTTCAGTAGTATTCTCAATTGATTAAAGTTACCTAATTCGACACTTTCTGTAGAAGACAAAACTTTAGCTTTCAAAATACGGGTCAGATAACCGTAGTATTATGAATATGGATAAATATCTCTGTAATTTTGAAATTATGATTCTAGGGTACCTTTTAGAACGACTTTGCATGATAAATAAACTGCAAAGTGCTCCTCTGGAAGAAGGAAAACCTATGCAACCATACACGTTTGGCTTATTAAATGTTTGATCATTTTAACGTAGTTTGATCAAATTTAAAATATTTGAGTAGTTATCTTTTATTATTCTAGCGTATAGCACAATACTTTTCCAGTTCAAGGAAACACAATGGGTTGTACAAATACTGTTTTATGAGGCAGACAGGGAAGTAATCTTGCTGGTTGTTATTTTTTGTAATTGTTTCATAAACGTATACCTGAAATATACGCGTATGCTCTCTTTTACGCTTTCTATGTCATGAACGGTTGCCTGACCGTCTGGACCAGAACACACTCGTACCGCGGTTTTTCTCCAAAGTAATGCAATCAGTCGGAGGTGTTACTTTGTTTTACTTTTAATCGGAATGTATTATAAAGGTTTACCTTAAATAATAAAGCAACAATATGCTGCTAAACATGTAGAAAGCAAAATTTCAAGCTAAAGTAGAAAATTATATTAAGTAAATATTACTATCCATAAGCCTTCTTGTGGGATACCAAACTAATCATTCGATTTGCATACGTTTATTTCAATAATATCATAATAATAATATCAACCAATAATATCAATCAAATATAATATTTCAAGCAAGCAATATCCTTATAGACTGGTATTATAAGCTGCAACAGCTTCATTTTATGCCTCTGTATGCGAATGCCACAGACATTGAAGCATTTTTAGTCCGCTATATTATATTATAGTAATTCTTTAGCTACGGCTAAAAAATAAATGTATAGTACAATAATATCCTTCCCTTAATCATCATACTGCAGTCATTGTATTGAATATATTTTGTTCATGAAATGGCACTGAATGCAGTTTCCGTGTTTTAGATATATGTATAATGACACTACAATTAAATAAGTAAATACCCCGGCCAACTAGAATGAAGTTAGCAATCACATCCCCCGCTAGAATAATAAAATAGTAACCATACGGCCATCATGAATAAAAGATACCTGTTTTGTGCCCCTGTTACTGTTGCAGCATCTACGGTGCCCTGTGTAAACAGAAAATGATCATTGCTATGACACTATTTAATGAACCACTTCCTCAAACACTCATTTGTCAACCAACGAAAGCCAGCAGGTCTATCAACTTTACTCAACATCATTATTAGCTTTCAGGTTTTCCTTTCGGTGTTTTTTTTGCTTAATTGAATGATAATGCTTTAATGCACGGCCGCGGTATTTAGCTCAGGATACGTTTATGCTAAGCAGTGTAATTTCACAGGCCAATTCTCTATATTTATATTGCAAAATATCATTAACTAATCGGAATATTAATGCGCATCGGAACTCCTGGGTGTAATGCATGCACGACACGTACCATCTGTGTACCATGTGTGAAAAACCTAGGAAGAAAAAGTAACTTCTGGCTTAGTTGGCCTTAACTCATGTGATATATCCCGCGTCTTGCTACTAGGATAAGGAACTGAGCGACGCTCCACTGGATCTATATATAGCTTAGAACTCAGATGCTAATTTTACGTCAATCAGTGGGTTGCTCGATGGTTAATTCGCTAAGGCTACATTAACGAATGTGCCAAGGGACGGGTTTTCTTCTATGACGGAGAGTAATCGGATTTGAATACGAGCGTGATACTCGTAAATACTTCATCTTTGTCCAACAAAGCGGTGGACTATAAACGAAGTAAATGTCCATGGAAAATAGTGCGAAAAATGAAAGACTAAAATCCTTATTTTTTTAAATGAGCCATTAGTTTGTGCAAAGCATCCTTTAATGACAATCCTAATAAACGGTAACAGACGGTTTTATTTCAAGGGAAAAGAAAAAATGAACATTTTAGGACTAAAAACTAAAAACATACTGTAACCCGAATGCATTGATATGACATCCTGGAGTAGCTAAAATATAAGGCATATTTTAATGTTGGAACGTAAATTACCATACGATGGTTTTTAATATCGACCCAGTCTATGGCCATCTCGGGCCCCGGAGCTTTGTGGGCCCAAAACGTTAGTCGTGAGTGATCTGGATCATAATTCATATGTGATTAAACTTGAAGCACACGGGTGAAATTGACAAAAAACAGCATAACATTTTTATTCTGTCATGTAAGCACATGCAGTGGTTCCTATAATGTTCCTGAAAAGAAGATACGTTTGTATGGCTGGGCGAAAAATACTTCTGGAAACTTATCAATCTTATGACTTTTAATGGTTAAGAGTCGCTACTCAATGTCGCTTTACTCTAATTGCTCATGAAACATTTTCATTTTTTATTTATTTTTATATCTTAGTCAAAATATACGTAAATGTATTTGCTGCGTTTAGCCTGCATAACAATGTTTAACTTGCAAAATAGCATGTCATCAGTTTTTCCAGCCAGTGAAATATAATTTCATTACTTATTTACTGGCATTGCCTTAGGAATAAGCAACAAACATGGTTGAAAATTTATCGTAATGGAGTTCGAATATTTTTATTGCAAACAAATTCAGGCATGACACAAATTTTGTGGCGCTACCGAGAAATACCGAAAAACATATAGCCTTCCATCAATTCTGAGAGCAAATGCCAACAATCAACATAATTTAAAGAAATTTTGCGCTCAAATTTACAAATAATTTGTTTTGTTTCGTTTTTAATCTCAAATGTATCACATTGTCTTATTTTCTTATCCACAAAGACTATAATTGCGTACTTCAAAAAGGCATTAACTATTTTTCGATGTCTAAATAAGGCAGCAATTTACTCTTTTATCTTCAACTTACTATAACTTTTTAACAGGCGTAATGTGGGAATGCACTTCGCAAAACATCCTTTGCTAAAGAAATAAAAAGTTTGTTGCCTGCTTCAGAATATTTTACTGTTCTTGTCATTGGCCATTTTATCGATATACAATCACACTGATAAGTGAGTTACTGTCCTGGAGACCTAATACCGGTTTCTCCGGTAGAATTTAAACATTATCCAGTTCTGAGAAAAAGCAGCAAAATATAAAATTGAATATAGAAATTGAAAACGGACGTTTGGAAAAATATAATCACGTTAAGATTATCCTGCTGAAATTTAATTTTTGAAACATTAACTATTATGTCAAAATAGAGCTTCAAGACGGTTTTGTAAATGAAACGTTTAAGTAAACAATATCGGTTTGACTTGTGCGTGTTAAAATACTGAGCACTTGGTTCTTAAAAAACAGTTCAGGAATGTACATCAGATTATATTTAACGTACTAGGCCACTTAAAGTTCAACGTTAAATAAAATAAATATTTACAATACGTCTTGAGGATAAAAATGCTTCTAGGAATTCTATTTTGATTTAAATTATTGCCGTCTGCACATACTGTATGGTTAAATTTTCTTGACCACGTAGGGCGGAACATCATTGTAAAAAAATTCCTTAAAAGGCAAAGTCTATAGATAAGTTAATAATATAAATTCATATACATGCTATTGTCACAATTTATGAAAAGACTACAAGCCGAGGGACAAAAGATACAAAAATCAAGCCAAACCAACTCTAACAATGATGCCTTAGTCTATGTACTGAGTTGAAAGTTTGAATCGAAAATTAAGGTCAGGGAATAGCATTTAGAAAAAAGGGTTTTGTATTTAAGGCCAACATTAGGGGTTTGCGGCCTTGATATCAGATTTCAAATTCAAAAAATTGGCATAACTACCTTTCCTTTAATTATGGCATGATAAATCTAAATTGTGGAATTAACGAAATTTTACTGAATTTCGCAAAACAACTTTTGTAATTTTCTGTATAAACCTTTTTTTCAAATTTATTTATTTGAGTTTATAAAATATGCATTGCAATGTGCTGAAGTAGTCCTTCCTATGTATTTATTAACAAACTCATATAATGAGTGTCAATGCAACTGATTTTCTATGTCTGCCAGGCAATAATTACTTTATCGTGAGACACGGTAACGAGTACATTTGTGCTACAGATGACCGTTTGAGAAATTCCATGAGGTTAACCTTACCCTAAAGCTCTTTCATTATTGTGTATTGACCAAAATTCTGAACTTCGTAAGAAGGCTTATGTGATTGGAATCAAGCATACAACAATGAGTAGCATGGTGGATTTCATTCATATGCTAAGTAAATTGGCAAATTTCGGCATATTAATAGAGGAAATTGGAGCAGTTGCTCTAAACTCGATAAACTTGCTACCATAGTGAGTTTTAAAAAGAAACAATATTATTTAATATCAAGAAAGCGAATTACTGACATCATGTCCTACAATATTTCCATCAGAATTCATATAGTATTCTTATTATTTATTTAGCAATATATGCTTATCGCTGCCAGCTTTATTTTGTTTAACAGACATATTCTCCGAAACACGAAATTCTTCTTAATTCAATACATAACACATGAATAAAAAACTTTATGTATTCAATATTTGTTCCTTCAATTCTGTTTCACTTTATTGCACAGAAAATATCTACTATGAAATTATTATTGAGAATCGCAAAAGGTACTGCAAAACTTTACCAACCACTCAACAAGAGCAAACCCGAAAAGCTTTAAGAAAAAATGTTGTATTCTTACTAAGTTAACTAAGATTACAGAGAGAAAAGATGACGGAAAATACGGGTGGATGCATACAGTTTGCTTCAGACTTATTCTGCTTCTCTCAGTCAATCATAACTCCAACTTCCAATTCAGACTGGCAACACAAATGTGCCATCACGAACGGTTGTCAAAAATTGGATACATTAGAGGGCGCATAACCTTTTTCTAAGAACGACGTTCATCAGTACCTAACTATTAATCAGTACCTGTCTGTCTGACATCATGACAAAAGCCACGACGGAGAATGACAAAAGCGAAACATGGATGAACGTCGGTTTGAGGAATTGTTTATGACCTATCTGCTAGACCCATTTTGTGAAATATCTATGTCGTAATTAAGCACATGTTTGATTTCTTTATGTTTACTAGCAGAGTGGTAGTGATTGACTTATTGATTACGGACCAAACCCATTAAAAGCCTCTCTGAAACAATCCAATTTTTCCTTCTACCCTCCTCTTTGCAAATATAACTTGACAGGATTTGCTCCAGTAGTCAGTGGTGAGCTGATGAACTTTGATGTGCTTCGGAAAGCCAAAAAGCAGTGTGCGCCTAGAGCTGTTTTCCGATCGATAGTACAGCGCTTTTAAAACATTATTATATATTTAAATTATTAACATCAACAATGTTTTTTGTTAAACATTAATGACAAAGAGATTAATTGAAACAGGTATATTTTTAACCTTATTTAGAAAAAACCCTTTTGGCATTTTTATTGACTTGGTTTTGTGAATTTTTGCTATCATTCTCATCCACGTTTGGAAAGGAATTCAACAATTATCTAGCTCCGTTCAACAACCAAATGCAGAAAAGTTATTCGAAGCGCCCGAAGTCGCCCTGACATTTGAATTTGTCTGGCATTTTGCTCATTGATGTCCCTTAGCAAAATAATAGCATAAATTTCCTCTTTCAATTTAAGTGGTCACATGTTTATCCGTAGAGACTGAAAAACATCAATGAATAAATGTTACTCATCTCATACGTTCTACAGTTTTATTTAAAACGTCCAACGAAGAAAAACGCACGTGGTGCTAAAGGTATGTTTTGTAATGCCATACTGGTGTGGAAATATCCATTTACCATTTGCGGATTATACTATTCGCAGCCTGGCGGTTTTGCATGCAATCAAAAGAAGCTGCTTTCTAACTAGTAGTTAACTTTACAAATTGGGTCAAATCTTTCGATCGTTCTCTTGAAATTGTAACGATAATTATACAAGTTTTTTACATTAGAAACGAAGCTTGAAAGGGATTGTAATATTGATAATCTTCAAGCAAAATCTCAACCTATTTCAGATCTTGCAAGGAAACAAACCCTCTACTGACCTTATTTACGGCCCTCATTCACAGAAACCACGCCCAATAAAACCTAATCGCAAATGACGTATGTATTTGGTAATTTGATGCTTGATACCTGTATCAATTTAGTAAAAGAGAAAAACACGTATTTACCTTTGGAAGTTAAATATTAACTTTATGCTAATTAATACACTTTGTTGAATAAATTTTAGAACCTGATTCATTAGTCGGTCATCAGACGTAAAGAAAAGTTCAAAAAATTAACCATTTATAACCTGCATAATAAGCAATACGAATTCGAATTTTGCATCTGTAAACGGCTACCATGCGCGTCATGCTCTATTTTGTGACGCTCAACCCTTATATGATCGTAAGAATCAAAAATGTGAAACGTACAACAAAATAAGAATTATTTTATTAATTATTTGACTGCATTTATTTGATATGCTCTCCACAAACTAAAATGTTGCGCGTTTTGTCACAAATGAATAAATGAAGTCTAACGATTGAAGCAAAATGTAAGAAATCCGTGACATCGTAGGGTATCTGGTAGATGACTTTCTTTTTACTAGCGGGCTCACCTATATTTGATTTTCCGCAGAAGCGGCAATGCACTAACTTGCATGTATGGATTTACAGTACGTATCCCTAAGATACGGCATCTATATGTAAACGATACATGTTCTATCCTTAAAAGGAACCAAGCAAGTATGTTCCCCAAATATTCTCCAGCCTTTACCACAATAAACGTCATACCCAATAAAGTAGGTGACATAAGCTTGAATATCGGCATCCTCGAGTACAGCATAAAACTGCAAATAAATCGTGCACAGGTTTATATATAGTACTTTATGAGGTCTTTTTTGACTATGCGAGTAAAAATCCAATTGGTCACAAGTCAGGCACTGAATAAATTGAATATTTGAAGCGTTTTCTCCTGGGTATGAATTTAAAGCAGGCGTATACAGCAGGATTTATTGGTACCAAGAAATTTCGTGACGGTTATCAACCGCAACCCATCTTTGCATAACGCAGGTAACGAATGAAAATGGACAGCAGTTTGAATTAACAGAAAATCAATACATAACAGCAAGGTCCAGTGGACAACGAAAATTACTTCAGGACAGACAATGTGGGGGAGAAGCTTATACAACTAAAACGATAAAGCATCTAGGGTTAAAATCACCAGGGCAATTGTAGATTAATCACATGGTCAAGTTACTTACAAAGATTGGGTTTATCCCTACGTATATTCGCTGCTTCCAAGAAGCGCAACGTCCGAGTTTTTCGTGCCCGAACAAGTATTTGGAAAGCTGTTTTGAGGTCTAAATAGTGACTCCTGTCTAGTATATGTTTAGTAATCGAAGAACGTGGTACTTTATTCTCTTGTTTAAAAAACCAATTAGGTTAATGTTCAGCGGCTCTGGTTGCTAATTGCCTTTGCGTTTGCCCAATGTACTTGCATCCACAAGTGCACGTGAATTCATAAACGCAATTTGGGGTGGCGTGCAACGGCAAGGCGTCCTTTGGATGGTTGATTGGCAGGCTTCTAGTACGATTGATAAAGATGAGCTAAGCTGCATTGTAGGTTCTTCCTATGGTGCGGCATAATTGTCGCTTAATCGTATTAGAAATATTGTCACCCTTAGAGGGTAAGTATATTCTAACGGCCTTTTTTGGAACTGAATGTTCCACCACTTTTGATCGTAAGTTGTTGCTATAATTTTGAATGAAAGGTGCAGGATATCCACAGTTAAGTAAGGCTGATTTGATACAGGCGATTTCTGTATCAAGAGTTTCACTTAATCAAATATTTCTCGCCCTATAAAAAAGTGTATGTACCAAATTTCGTTTCCATTGTACTGGTACAAAGCTTTTAAAGTGCAGGTATTGCCCTTTCCAAGTTTTTTTGTGGAAGACAGAGCGCCTTCTTGAGTCATTATCCTCTCTGAACATGAGGATGTCTAGGAAAGGTAGTGTGTTGCTCTGTTCCATTTTCATTGTAAATTTTATCTTATGATGCAATGTATTCATGGTGAAAGAAGGTCTACGGCGTCTTGCTTGTTATCAACAATCGCAAATAAATAATCTACGTATCTTCTGTATAATGTTGTAATCTTAAATTTGAGGACACCTTTTCTTCTAAGTGACCCATAAAAACATTGGCGAAGGTTGGTCAGAGTGGACTTTCCATTGCGACTCCATCAATTTGTCCATAGATTTGCCCATTAAACAGCAGTTGAACATTTTTGGTGCAAAGTATCAACAATTCACGTAGAACTTCGGGCCACAAACGGGTTTTAGCCGCATGGGTATATATAACATCTATTGTTTCATCCAATGGTGCATTTGTAAATAAAGATTCCACGTCCAATGAAATCATACACTTACCGGCGATGTTTAAGTGCTTAATTTCTTCAATAAAATGAAAACTGTCTTTTGTGGTATAAGTGGAAAACAGTTTTCGAATTGGTTGTAGCTCCCTTACAAGCCATTTAGCTAGTCTATGTTTAGGTGCATTAGACATTGAGAGAATTGGCCGTCGATGTATATCCTTTTTATGTGTTTTGGGTAATCCATATAATCTGGGGATATGTACACCTTTTAGTTTTAGGGAGAGCGCGGTAGTATCAATCAGGTTTTTGTCCAACAACTGTTTAACCATTTTTCAAACTGAATTCTTCATTGCTTTAGTTTTCATCTTTCCCTGATGTCTCTAGGCGAAATTTACTTTGGTTAATTAAAATAGATTTCATTTTTCTCACATAGTCCTTCTTGTTAAGGATAAAAACTCCGTTGCCTTTGTCAGGCTTGGAGGTTATTATTTGTTCATAATGTTTTCAATACGGAAATGGCCGCCAAGTGTTCTTAGGTTACAGCTTTGTACCAGTACAATAGAAACGAAATTTGATACATACACTTTTTCAAAGCGCGAAAAATATTTGCTCTAGTTAAACTTTTGAAACAGAAATCGCCTGCATCAAATCAGTCTCACTTAACTGTGGCTATTCTGCACGTTTTATTCAAAAATATAGCAGCACCTAACGATTAAAAGTGATCGAACATTCAGTTCCAAAAAGCCCTTAAGAATATACTTACCCTTTAAGGGTGACAATATTTCTAATACAATCAAGCGACGATTATGCTGCATCATAGGAAGAACATACAATGCAGCTTTGTTCATCTTTATCAATCGTACTAGAAGCCTGCCAATCAACTATCCAAAGGATGCCTTGCCGTTGCACGCAACCTCAAATTGCGTTTTGTGAATTCACGTGCACTTGTGGATGCTATTACATTGGGCGAACGTAAAGGCAATTAGCAACCAGAGCCGCTGAACATTTACCTATTTGGTTGTTTAAACAAGAAAATAAAGTACCACGTTCCTCGATTACTAAACATATACTAGACAGGAGTCACTATGTAGACCTCAAAACAGCTTTTCAAATACTTGTTCGGGCACGAAAAACTCGGACTTTGCGCTACTTGGAAGCAGCGTATAAACGTAGGGAGAAACCCAATCTTTGTAAGCAACTAGACCACGTGATTAATCTACAATTGCCTGGTGATTTTCACCCTAGACGCTTCATGGTTTTAGTTGTATAAGCCTCTCCCCCACATTTTCTGTCCTGAAGTAATTTTCGTTGTCCACTGGACCTTGCTGTTATGTATTGATTTTCTGTTTATTCAAACTGCTGTCCATTTTCATTCGTTACCTGTGTTATGCAAAGACGTGTTGTAGTTGATAAGCCGTCACGAAATTTCTTGGTACCAATAAATCCTGCTGTATACGCCTGTATTAAATTGTATATCCCAGAGCAATAAAAAATCATTTATCTGCTGTTTGAATTGACGAAGGTGTTTTTAAACGCAAAGCTTCAAGTGGGTCTTTATAGTTAATATGACTTCACCTAAGCTTCCCCTTACTGGGATGGGTTCGAATGCCATCGCTGCCATCGAATTTTTAAAAGCGGGCAAAATAATTTATTTGAATCTTCCGTCATTCCTCAAGTAAATTGCCTATGTAAAAAATGTTCAAAAATTTGTTTCCCAGTCAATTTTGTGTCGAGTAACGAAACCGAAAATCCAAAAAAATAAAAACTTACGTTCTAATCAGGAGTTTAAACGGACATGTTTACCAAAGGCATATGAGCATAACAATGAGTCAGAACTCCTTAAAAGACACAAAAATGCTAACGGCGCACAAATCCACGGCTACATATATCATTGAATGTTTTATATCCCAAATATAAAGCTCAGCTATCTTGAAAGAAAAATGTCGTCTATTAGATACCATACAATGCCTGTGAAGCTGCATATTGTAACCAAACCGGAAAGGCTGCCTCTTAACCTAGCAATGAGCTTCAGCTGACAGTCAAGAAGCGGGAAAATCTGTTTTAAGTTTCGATGCCTATCCTATCATTTTCAGTGTCTGCCATTATAAAAATCCCGAAATCGTCTTCAAGATATGCAATCATGTGAGTTGTAGACTATTAAACACAAAAATTTAGAGTTACGCAGTAAAATTTAGGGAAATGCAGGAGATATGAAAGCCACACAGAATGACATAAAACGTTCCCTATTACTGCCACGAAAAACGAACAAGTAATTCTTGCCTTATGATATTTAAAATTGTTTTTCCACGGTTAACCTCAGTCATAGGTCAAGCTAGGGAATCAGCGTCGATACCTCAGTCAATATGTTTTTCTTAATTTTTTCCATAGAACATACTTGAGTTCATTTTAAACCTTGTGAGCTGTCAGGTTTTTCAGATCATGTAGGTTCACAAAAAATTGTTCTGTTAAGTTAATTTATTTCAAAGTCAGCTGTTTCTTTAGGTTATTTAAGGGCCTATTAAATTCCATTTTTATTTTAAACTTCATGTTTAGTTGCCATAGCGTTTATTTAACCGGAATGGAAGCTAGTTTTGCTCTATACTCTGAGTGTAAGGAAAACATTCTTTTTGCCATCTATGGATAAAATTTCAAACACGGCTTGTAAAACGCAGAATGTAAAATTCGTTAACGTTGTTGATACAAATTATTGAGGTTTGCTTATATTTCCTGGGCTTTGTCGGCCATTTGGTTCTCATTGTATAAAATCTTACGATAATTGTCTTGCAAATTATTTTTCCGCAGTTGCAGTAACTTTCGCATGCTAGTCTTGATATTAAAGCGAAAAATATCGGACTCAAGTTACTACGACATAAATATGCAATTGTCTACAAAAATAAACAAATGTGGTTATTGGCATAGGTGATAAACCACACATTTGCTTGTTGTGTACTTCAGATCTGAATTTTTGAATTTGCTTGCTTCGCTTATAGTGCTCACAGTACCCTTATGTGAAACGTGTAGTAAGAGATTTTTCATTGAATTTCGATCCTTATACAACTTTATTATCTTCGGTTTGATAATGAGTCCTTTAAATGTATTGTTCATACACAAGTTTGCTTGCGAAACCTCAAACAAAACATACTAAGTTTTTGGGTTTTGTGAAACAATTACAGTTCACAAATCAGCTCAATGAGGCAGGCCCTAGACATTTTGCTACAGGTTTGTGATAATTACCGCCGAGAAAAGAGTGTTTCGAGGTATCAGTGCTTGAAATTGCCTCTCAAAAAAATGCTTTATGTTAAATATAAAAATGCATATTCAATTTAATGGATTTCAAAAACACTTCACTTGGATAAAAGTTTTTGGCGATGCAAACGCAACGTTTTGCCATTTTGGTTTTTTCAGAATTATCATCAAACATAGATGCAATTTCTACAAAAGAAAATATCGGAATCAATGTTAATTAAAACAATGTTAGAGATGCTTTTATTCTTGTCTTGACGAACCAATTGACTAAGAATTGTCAACACAATTTGCATCATACAATTAAGAACACGGTAGTTTTCTAATTCGTTCTGCCTTTATTATGAATACATCATTCAATTGAGACATCGGTGGTTCCACAAAATATAAAATCAATTTTTGCGTTACGTTTTTTTTTAACATGCTATTAACGCATTTTTCAAAGATATATAGCATATTTTCAAATCTTGATTGTGTTTGGTAGAGTGTGACCTTAGATAAATTGCCTATTTTGTTCCGTCATGTCCTCAAAATGTCAGCGATAACTTTAAAGGTTTAAGTCTGATAAATTAATTTTAAAAGAGGATGAGAATAATAGTTTGTATCTATCAACGAATTTTTATTGACCGATTTTGAAAGAATGTCCAAGTATGTTCGAATATCGGAAGTTAGTTTTATGAAGTATAGGGTGAAGGCTTTATTTGTGTTGATTTATTTCCGCTGCAAATTACTTTTACTTAATACATACTTACAAGTTATAAGCTCGTTTTATGTGTTCTCTTGAAAAACATCTTAAATGGGACCATTTAACGACGAATTTCCGCGATACGTAGACCCGACAAAACTTTCAAATACTTTGAATATATATGCCTTTTCCGGATGATAAAAATATGTTTTCTCTTGTTGATAAATGAGTGCCTATGATTACCATTGATTGAACAGATATAAGCAACTTGTTCTGCTCCTAAACTCCATTGTATGATGTAACATATATATGCGATATAAATGTTAAACTGATAAAATATAAGTAAATATGTTAATTTCAAATTCGGTTTTTTTTTTACTATGTATTTTTAGTGATTGTCTTTCTCAAATGGCTGGCAGGGGTTTTTGGTGTCTGCGTTTCTTGATGGCGCACTCCCGATTGCTTAGACGTTATGAGCCTATCACTTATTTAAGCATCAAATTCCAGGTTAAATCACAAATAATACGCACGTTTAAATTGAAAATTCTATAAAAACGGTTTCCTTTTGAAACAATGATTGCTTTTTCACAGTTTATACTTTGATAAACGCATAAAAAGAATAAAACTTCAGGGTTACCAACAACTGTATTCTCCAATCAGCCCCAGTTGCATAAGTGTTCTCTTTCAAATTAATATATGCTTATAAATATTCCTGTTTTATCTGCATTCATCTCAGAATTATCACAAATGAAGTTTATTAATACTAGAAAATATCTAACTCGATACGGTTAATGTATAACTTTAAATAACACCTAACTTAGATAGAGTGTTTAGCATCATTCAGCAGTTAATATTTGTCATTCTATTTGATTGTTTAGAATGGTAAATCTAGATGTATATTTTGATTCAAAAACATTATATTTGAAATAGTTCAGCAGGACCTGCCTCTAGAAGAAACACGTTAAAGAGGAAAATAAACAGGTATCTAAACCACTAATTTGCATCACAAATTAATTTGATTATAATTGGACTTTATAGTTTGATATAGTTGTGTTTAGTATTTACGGAATATTATTTTAAGCGGAAGTCATCTTGTTTGCATAATATTCTAATACAGTAGATAATGTGTGTTATTGTACATTGCATTTGTCAGCTGGATAACCCAGCATCATGTGAACACTACTAATAGTGCTGGTTGGGTGTTCTTTAACGTCGTGATGGCCTTCCACTTGTCACGGGTACAAATATATCTGATCAGAAGTAACCACGACGGGAACCTTGTGGTTAAGTTGATATGCAAGAAGTGTCTTCGGTGCCGATACTGGTGAAGATGCTGAGGGTGGTGGTGGTGTTGCGTTTTTATAGTTGTATCGATACAAAGATGTTGATGGTACTGTTGTTCGTATGACGGGTAAAAAGGTTCACAACTGACGAGTCGGTACACTGACCGGGTCGTTACAGTTCAGACACAGTAGCGATCGATCTTTGTCACAGTTTTGATACTTAATTCCAGTCTTCACCGTTCGGTGGCCATAAGGACTTCCTTAACTATTTTGACTTCTAGAAATAACCCGTCTGGTTTTAAGGATTAATCGTTTTGCCTGCCGGGTTACGATCGTTTTGAACCAATTTCTGGAATAAAGACGAACAAGTTTATTTTCGGTTTTTCGTAAGGGTTCTAATGGGTCATCAAACCGACCCAGATAGGGGTGGTAGAACAGGGAGTGAGGTTGATGCAGTGAAAGTCTGCTTTTATGGTTATCAGGCGCCAATAACCCGTCCCTACACCACTGGTCTGTGAAGTATACAGTGGGCATCCTCAGAAATACGACGGTCGAACCAACGGGTGCGTGCAGTGAGCATCTAGTGTGGGCGGATGAACAGTATTTCAAAAACGTCAATTTAAAGTTGAAAACATCTTCTTTATTATATATGCGTCCATATAGCACAGTCAAATTGAACTGACTTTTACGAGGCTAAAGCGAGGCCATAAACGTTATTCGTAAACATTAAATATTTGGTGGTATTTATGAAAACCGCAATGTAATGCAAGATTGAGCATATGATTAACATTTTAATCGCTTTTATTCACGTAGTTCACTTGTCATGAAAATTATTTTTAAATATGCGTAGCCTTGGACATTGTTTGCTAATAGAAATAACATTTAAATGCGATGTATTAATGCGAAAGCTGATAAATTAACTATATCTTCACGATGATGCATAAAATTGAAAAAGTATTTCAAAAAATGAATAAATCTGTTAGCCTTCATCGACAGTTTTGCCCGCTTTTGAATACAGCTTCCTATTGTGTAAGTCACCAGATGTGCAGGCAGGTCAAGGGTTAACGTTTGTGCGGATTCGCCAATTGGCGCGAAATCATAGTAACGGTTATCTTACGATGCAGACAGAATGCTGAGATGCATGGCCAACGAAATAATTTTTCAAAGACTTGTATGCTACAATGTACAAAAAACATTGCGTCCACATCATTTGTGTTTCACAAAATGTGCTTTGCATGCGTGGTTCATTATGATAAACGGTGACTCATGCAATGATTATGGGCCCCTTGTGACCTTAACATGCATTTCTTTTTATCTCTTTTTCGTTCTTCGAATGTGACATGGCAAAATCCACCACACCCGCTAGACGCTAAAACATCTTTCTATACGCGTAAAAAACAGATATGTATCTGATTTGGCAGATTAGGACTTTTGTTTAACACATAAATGGTTCATCGTGATACAAGGGATGAATTTTACACTCAAACCCGGTAATAACCCCTGTCACAAGAGATAAAACATATGGTCAAAGAATAAATATGGTCTTTAATGAAATAAAAATTTGGTTTAATTCATTTAAATTTCTAACGCAAACTTGATTTTTAAAATAAAAACACAGCAATCGATAAAACAGTTTAAAATATAAGAATATAACCGAAAGTATTGGGATGAACCTCAACGTTTTTGATAAACGTAATTGAACTCTTTGTCCAAATACCCTCATTTTAAATAAAAATAGTTTGAAGTTTCCTGAAATAGCAAAAATTCAGAGCCATGCTTTAATCAAATTAATAGAACGCTGTTATTTTAAAATCATATCCTTTTAATATATTAAATCAAAAACCTACAGAATGATTAAGTCATTAACAGTGAGTTTTCCGTAGATCAATCTGCAAAAAGGAGTGTATTTGTAGTTTTGCATCGTTAATTTGTCAGTGGAAACGTTCAAAATTGGTTCACAACAAAAATGCGAGTTCAATGCGCTGGCCAAGCAACTCACTAAAAGGAAAGGCACAGGATTATCACGCGTAGTTTAAGGAATATTTTGAATGCATATAAATGTTTAATTTGATTAGACGGAGGTCTTATATTGTTCGCAAACTGTTTTTTTATGAGAACGCGCAAACAACCTTCTACTGTTTTCCATCCTCACCTGCATTATCACTAAGCTACAAAAACCATCTACATACAAAACAAAGTTACTACCGATATATTTGACACAAATAATTCTTCTTAAGAAATAGGATGTCTTCCTTGGCTATACTATAGTTGTCTCAGTATGCCTTTTTCTTTACTTAGGTTTTGTATCAATTTTCAACAATTTTTACATGTAGTGCATAATTTCCGTGTTCTGAAAACGTTTGACATGGCTTTCCTACAGCCAGTTTTAGCTGTGTACGTTAGGCAGATAGATAACCTTTGTTAAATCTTTTCGAGGTATTCCAAAAAGGCAGTATGTAATGTTGATTTTAAGCGCAGTGGTTGGTCGGCGGTTTAAATTTATTAACTAATATGTTCCAAATTATCCTGGATACAAATGCAATCAGAACGACAATTTTATTCATTATGTGCTTAAACAGATAATTGTATACTCCTTAGAATTAGGCCAAAGAAAACATAAGTAAATGTTCTCTCTGTGCTTACGTAAAAGGTGGACGGAGAATTTTTGCATCCATTTGGAAAATGTTATAACAAATCCTTTTTTAAATGAAAAATGATACGGATGAACCTTTTTATTTTCTTTGGGCATTTATAACGCGGGCTTTCATTCCAGGAAAAATATCCACTTAAATGAAGAGATCTTCTTTTCAGATGAGCCCAGATGATCATAGGTAGAGAGAACTGCCCCTATGACCATAGTGTGTTGAGCATATTTCTCGATACACAGTGCACGTCAGTCCTGGAACACACACCAATCGATTTCTTGGAAGAAAGTATTGCACCTCATCCTGAGCGCTGCAGACAGAATGATCATGCGCTGACTATTCGTCAAATTAATTAACCTGACCTCGCTAACCATCTGTTATTTATACCAGAGGAGCTGATCGACTAAGCGTGGACAAAAAGCCGCCATCTGCACTTTGTTAACCAATTATTCTTTAAAGGTCAGGCATTGCAGAGTGTCTAAGTTCTAAAAGTTGACCATATTATCCTAAGTGAATATCCAACAAAAAGACGCCGTGGTTGACAGTCTTTTCGAATGGCATTCAAGGAGAACGAATGCAACTTTATATGTAAAGCTGGAAGCTTTGGCTCGTAGAGTAATTTTCTAAGTCGGTGAATGCCAGGCACGAAAAGAAAATAGCAAAAAGTGTCCACCTTTACGTTCTTTAGGAAGTAATATTTAACTTAATCCTGGAATACGGACTTGCAGTTTTATTTATGGACAAATTTTAAGGGATTAAATAGGATACGTGTTATCATTTTGCGAATGGTCATAAACTAGTTCTTCTGAAACCGTCGATAAAAATTTGATTTAAATCTCTCTTTTCAATATCTACTAATGTTGGAAGTTCGTTGGGCATTTCTGAGAGCCCTATGTCGAGTTGCTTCCAAGCTATCCAATATATATATATATATATAAGCCAAACAAGTGCGTAACACTCACTAATATGGTAAGGATCTCACTCGATCCCATTTGTCCGCCCGCCAGTTACCTACCGGCGATAAACGAACGTTGTGTCATAGGACACATACCATATATATAGCACAAATATGTTGCTAAGAGTGCAACAGGCAAGACGCAGACAGCTGTTTCACGGTCATTACCGATCATCAGTACATCATATGCCTTGTGCAGTGAGGTACATAAACAAGCCAAACAAGTGCGTAACACTCACTAATGTGGTAAGGATCTCACTCGATCCCATTTGTCCGCCCGCCAGTTACCTACCGGCGATAAACGAACGTTGTGTCATAGGACACATACCATATATATAGCACAAATATGTTGCTAAGAGTGCAAACAGGCAAGACGCAGACAGCTGTTTCACGGTCATTACCGATCATCAGTACATCATATGCCTTGTGCAGTGAGGTACATAAACAAGCCAAACAAGTGCGTAACACTCACTAATGTGGTAAGGATCTCACTCGATCCCATTTTGTCCGCCCGCCAGTTACCTACCGGCGATAAACGAACGTTGTGTCATAGGACACATACCATATATATAGCACAAATATGTTGCTAAGAGTGCAACAGGCAAGACGCAGACAGCTGTTTCACGGTCATTACCGATCATCAGTACATCATATGCCTTGTGCAGTGAGGTACATAAACAAGCCAAACAAGTGCGTAACACTCACTAATGTGGTAAGGATCTCACTCGATCCCATTTTGTCCGCCCGCCAGTTACCTACCGGCGATAAACGAACGTTGTGTCATAGGACACATACCATATATATAGCACAAATATGTTGCTAAGAGTGCAACAGGCAAGACGCAGACAGCTGTTTCACGGTCATTACCGATCATCAGTACATCATATGCCTTGTGCAGTGAGGTACATAAACAAGCCAAACAAGTGCGTAACACTCACTTAATGTGGTAAGGATCTCACTCGATCCCATTTGTCCGCCCGCCAGTTACCTACCGGCGATAAACGAACGTTGTGTCATAGGACACATACCATATATATAGCACAAATATGTTGCTAAGAGTGCAACAGGCAAGACGCAGACAGCTGTTTCACGGTCATTACCGATCATCAGTACATCATATGCCTTGTGCAGTGAGGTACATAAACAAGCCAAACAAGTGCGTAACACTCACTAATGTGGTAAGGATCTCACTCGATCCCATTTGTCCGCCCGCCAGTTACCTACCGGCGATAAACGAACGTTGTGTCATAGGACACATACCATATATATAGCACAAATATGTTGCTAAGAGTGCAACAGGCAAGACGCAGACAGCTGTTTCACGGTCATTACCGATCATCAGTACATCATATGCCTTGTGCAGTGAGGTACATAAACAAGCCAAACAAGTGCGTAACACTCACTAATGTGGTAAGGATCTCACTCGATCCCATTTGTCCGCCCGCCAGTTACCTACCGGCGATAAACGAACGTTGTGTCATAGGACACATACCATATATATAGCACAAATATGTTGCTAAGAGTGCAACAGGCAAGACGCAGACAGCTGTTTCACGGTCATTACCGATCATCAGTACATCATATGCCTTGTGCAGTGAGGTACATAAACAAGCCAAACAAGTGCGTAACACTCACTAATGTGGTAAGGATCTCACTCGATCCCATTTTGTCCGCCCGCCAGTTACCTACCGGCGATAAACGAACGTTGTGTCATAGGACACATACCATATATATAGCACAAATATGTTGCTAAGAGTGCAACAGGCAAGACGCAGACAGCTGTTTCACGGTCATTACCGATCATCAGTACATCATATGCCTTGTGCAGTGAGGTACATAAACAAGCCAAACAAGTGCGTAACACTCACTAATGTGGTAAGGATCTCACTCGATCCCATTTGTCCGCCCGCCAGTTACCTACCGGCGATAAACGAACGTTGTGTCATAGGACACATACCATATATATAGCACAAATATGTTGCTAAGAGTGCAACAGGCAAGACGCAGACAGCTGTTTCACGGTCATTACCGATCATCAGTACATCATATGCCTTGTGCAGTGAGGTACATAAACAAGCCAAACAAGTGCGTAACACTCACTAATGTGGTAAGGATCTCACTCGATCCCATTTGTCCGCCCGCCAGTTACCTACCGGCGATAAACGAACGTTGTGTCATAGGACACATACCATATATATAGCACAAATATGTTGCTAAGAGTGCAACAGGCAAGACGCAGACAGCTGTTTCACGGTCATTACCGATCATCAGTACATCATATGCCTTGTGCAGTGAGGTACATAAACAAGCCAAACAAGTGCGTAACACTCACTATCGTGGTAAGGATCTCACTCGATCCCATTTGTCCGCCCGCCAGTTACCTACCGGCGATAAACGAACGTTGTGTCATAGGACACATACCATATATATAGCACAAATATGTTGCTAAGAGTGCAACAGGCAAGACGCAGACAGCTGTTTCACGGTCATTACCGATCATCAGTACATCATATGCCTTGTGCAGTGAGGTACATAAACAAGCCAAACAAGTGCGTAACACTCACTAATGTGGTAAGGATCTCACTCGATCCCATTTGTCCGCCCGCCAGTTACCTACCGGCGATAAACGAACGTTGTGTCATAGGACACATACCATATATATAGCACAAATATGTTGCTAAGAGTGCAACAGGCAAGACGCAGACAGCTGTTTCACGGTCATTACCGATCATCAGTACATCATATGCCTTGTGCAGTGAGGTACATAAACAAGCCAAACAAGTGCGTAACACTCCACTAATGTGGTAAGGATCTCACTCGATCCCATTTGTCCGCCCGCCAGTTACCTACCGGCTGAACTCGCAGAGCCCACCAAACTGATATTATTTCGGTTTTATTTACCGACTGCTAACGAATTCAAAGACAAACGTTCTTGCCCGCGATTATCAAGTACAGAATTTAGTAGAACAGAAGCCACACAGCCAACGTAAATTATTAAAGGCATAAAGGCTATGAGATGTTAGAATAGGATAAGTGAACTTTGTTATACTATCAGTACATTCCCTCCAAGAGTCATATCTCCTTATATGTCGGTTCTACATGATTGATAAACCAAGCAGGTGACATACTTTCGGATGCCCGTTCGGAGGCATTAAAAATGAATTGAAGCTTCATAGATATGATAGAAATCGGAGGGCGGTTTAGTCATAACATAAAGATTGCTAAGAGATGAGGGCAAAATGCGACCAAATTTGAAAGATAGATAATAAATATGCAGCCACAATTGAGCCAAATGTTATAGTGGGCACTTAATATTTTAACGTGTTTGCCTTTCTGGCTAGGAAGAATACAAATAACCATGCATGTGTACATATTGTTATCTATAAGTACATCTGAAGATGTCCTATACCAATCCAACTAAAAAGCTGCACAAATCTACTTAGGTGAATTTGCAACATGATGGATATTCTCGGGGAATGCGGACACAATTCCTCGTTGCCGATAAGAGCTCCAATTGTATCAGGGTCGTAATAATGGGTTTCGTGTCCTCTGGAAACTATGCATATAATTTGCTTAAAGAGTTTTAAAGTTTTAAACCAGCACAATATCGCAATGTTACCTCGGTCAGTGGCAGCTGTGATTAAGAAGGAATATTGTACGATGTTCACGCGGTGTTATTAGTCAAATGGAAACGAGAAAACTGACGTAAAACTTTACAATGAAGTTGCTTTTTATTGAATGTCAACCAAAATGGCACACATTTTTTCCACTTCAATATGCTGATTTAGTTATCGTAAGAGTATAAATTATTGTATAAAATAGAGTCCTGAAATACCTCAATCAGCTGAGGATGCCAAATGTTGAAAGGGCATCTTTCAGAACAGACACTGTAAAAGCGGACTCTATGCGTAGTAAGCATACATTATCTGATGTATAAATGCCCTATTGAAATGTTTTATTTTCCTAAGACTGACGTTTTACAATATGAAAACTCGAAAACCTTGAATGCTAAACAAACTGATGATCTGCTTCAAATTCATTCGTCACTTGTAAATGGTTAACTACCTGAACGATACATTTCTTTAAGTCCACAATGTGAAGGTGTAGAAGCCTACAACCGACTGGGTATACGACGGAAGTCATTCGTGAACGATTGTTGTAAAATAAGTTTGAGTATACAAAGACTGCTGAAAACCAAAATCGGTATGGGTTATGACATAGTAAGCAGTGCTGGCCATGGTTAGATTTCTAAACCTACCAAAAAGTAAAAACTTTATTATGTGAACGTATAAAAGTAACAGGCTCCCTTTTTTCCTACAGTTTATTGGATCCGCCACTGCAAAGCATTTTGCGAAGTCAGCATCCTTTCAAAAGCAAAGCGTCAACTTAACGCCTTTTAACCCAAGGCAATTAAACTTTGCAATTTTGGACATTTTATTATACAGGGAATCTCCTTTAGGTCTCAGTGCATGTTCCCGTAAAACTGTCAACTTATCTTTCACAAACTCCAATAATAATCACGTTACTCAAAATAGCAGGTTGTTCTTTGGCTAAGCAAACTTTTTATACCCGACAGAGCATGTTGAAGTGCCTTAGTCAACTAACACCTATTACATACACTGCTAGCAAAAGTGTCTGAGAACGTATGTTCAATAATGAATTTAATGCATAACAGCATAGGTTTGTCTCATATATGGGCTTTTTGAACGCAATTTTTTAAGAGCTACATATGCACCTTAATTGAATGCGTAAAGGCGATTGATGACAGCAGACATTTTTCAACGGGTATCCATCGGTGCCTTTATGGTCTACAGAGTATATATTATAAATAAAACTTTATTTTTCAAAGAGAATTTTGTGTTTTAAAGAATGATAATTTGCATATTTTGGTTGGGTGGCTGAATACCTAATATTTTATAAGATATTAAATAAGATCAAGGGTCCCACATCCAATTTCATTTCCTTTATATGTTTATAGAACTAAAACAGTGTAATATTAACGTGCAAATACATAATACGGAAAAAATTCATATTGATTGAGTTCATTTCTAGTTAACCACACATTCTTTGTACTTTAGAACTGATGTTTAAAGCACGCAAAAGTGTGACAGGTCTTTTTCTGATGTGTTGTCATATGGTGCAGTGGAAAGTGTCAGAATGGCAAAATATTTGCACATTTCGTTTGTTAAAATAGCAGTTCACCTATCGATTTTGACGACCTGGACTGTGTTTTTGTAGAGCATAATGAAAGCATGTGCGGTGTCACCCACGTTAATTTGATTTAATCATTAGGCAAAACGAGATCTTCGATGCTATTTTCTTTCCAATTGACATTGCAAGCCAAGACTGCAAAGTATATCCTTCTATTTACTCGAATATTCAAAACGGCCGCTTAACAATGCACGTTTTCTGGACGATTAATGACATTAACACTGAGATTATCTTTCATATTTTCAAGTCTGAGTTTTTGCAAAAGTGAGAAATTGTCTTTTTTTCGGAGTATAATCTGTCACACCTGAACTTTCTTTACGTAAAAATGAATTGTGCATTGATCAAGCATTGAATTTCGCAAACATTGTTGTTCGATGCGGAAAACATGACTAAAGATCTGATAATTTTTTATTTTTACTGGCAAAAACGAATTCTGCCTATTTGTACTGAAAATGCCTGCCTTAGTTTCAAACGATAGTATTGGATAAAATTTCTTAGAAACAAATATATATAATCCAATCTCCTAACCATGATATGCTTGTATTAAAAAACTGTTTTTCGTGTTATTGGTCATGCGTAGCCAAATATCGATCCTTTTTTAAATTTTCGGATTACGAAAGTATGAACATTAAGAAATATCCTTCCTGATGACCACATTTTGTGCAATTTATTAGCCCTACTTTTTCACCACCATAATCCATGTTTACTTATCTCAATACAGCCTAAATATACTAAACTTTATTTGATTTATTAAAATGCCTGTATTTCAATCCGTTATATATCACTTCGTTATGCATCTTAAACGGTGGAAATTCGGTCTGAATATATATATATATGCTAAGTTTTTAATGGACTGTAAGCAGCTGAACTTCTGATTTAGTAAAATGCATAGTCATGTCAAAAAAATGCAGATTATGACTGCTTAATGTCAGCAAAGTTTGGCCTCATGTTCCAAGAGTTAATTGTCACACTCTCCTTTAGACTTTTCCTTTGAGCATCATTGAAGTCTTCAGAGTTCACAGATTACTTTAAAGGCTACCTTAAAAGCATAAACAGCGCTAGTCTCGCGCACGGCTGGTGGAATCCGGGCACCGTGTGGACCCTAACGAAGCTTTCCATGTGATTTATAAAGTGTAACCAAACTATTCCACTTCACTAGGTCAGCGGCTGCTAGCAACAGCAGAAGCCACCGCCATCCGGTTAATAAATCCGGTCTTGTGCGCACCAAAGAACCTCCTACAAGCTCCGCGCTTAGCATGGCCAAGGACGGCTTAATTACATGCACTCCAGGCCATCTCCACTTCCCCTTCTTTTGCGTGAACGACCACTTAACCCTCACTGCCGCTTAACCATTTGTCTCTTATCGCCACCCTCCCCCCTTTGAACACGAATCACTGGTTGACGAGATTAAACTTATTGATTTTTTGTCTTAGCTTGTACTCCTTTCCCATATAAATGAACTGGCCCGACGAGAATTTATCGAAAGCACGCGTTTGCTCGCCAACTAGTATTTTGCATCCTTTGATGGGAATTTTCGCAACACTGATTTTGATTTTTTAATTTTTAGAAATTGCACAATAGGCAAAATTATTATCTATGAATAAAGAAAGTGATTTTTTCGCAGACGAAATGCACTTGCTGATGTCGCGCAAGTATCCGAGAAATATTAACATAACTTTAATACTGAGAGTGCTTTACTAGGCTTTTCATTTCTTCAGGTTAATATGTTATCAATTTGAACACTAGTCTTCCAAAGATTTGCGCTGCCGTAGATTTTTGGATTGGAAGTATATTTGAAAATTTAATAAGACGTACGTGTTATATAACATTTGAGAATTGTAGAATATTTTGACTTAATCTCTTTGAAGCTGCACCGGCTAATATTATTTTAGAAAGTTCTTTATGTGCTGAGCAAATATATGTTGGTGAACCTACGTTCCAACCCTTAAGATTCTCCTATTATAATATAAGAAAAATCTGATATATGTCTTCATAAACATCAAAAAGCTCATATTTGTAACAAATAGATATCTTCAAAAATGATGGCTCGTTTTGGAAATTCCTTCCAAAGGCTTTTGAGCCTAAGGTTATACTTTGGGATAAGACAGTTTTATATCAGCAGCTTATCGCCCTACGCATGTCCGCTTCTTGATTTCAGATTGCTTTAGCCCACCATATATCATGCTTGTACAATCACTGCAGTGACCAGTTTGTTCTCATAGAAACGGGAAAGAAAGCTTGCTAGCTATAAACGTTTATAGAATTAATTATACAGGTTTAGTTTTCAACGAATTTTATTGTCAGAAAATTATTTACTTTACCTTCAAGAAAGATTTGAGATATCCCTTATCTAAATACAAAAAATCATCAAATTTAGCCTAATACTTTAAAACACAGCTCTTTTGAATGAAAAGATGCGCGAAATAACGTGGGAAGCGATATCGGTAACACAAACACACAGCAATGTTTATCCATTCATTAACTAATGTTTTAAATGCAGATAAATAAGCACTTCTCTGAGCACATTTCGAGATGTTTGAGTGGCTTGAATAACAGGAAGTCACCTGCTCAGAAACAATAAGACCTAAGGAGCAACTCCTTTGCTTCCGATGAACAGTTTCGTCAATAAAATATAATTCGAAAATATTTTATCTTTGTTATCTTACGAAAAGAGGTGACTGATACCAGACGTGTGATTACTATGATTATTATGCAGTGTTCATAGATCATAAATAGTTAACGGTAGGCAATAAATCAGTCTGCAGCAACC
The DNA here is from genome assembly GCA_017591395.1 of Schistocephalus solidus. Classification (NCBI taxonomy): domain Eukaryota; kingdom Metazoa; phylum Platyhelminthes; class Cestoda; order Diphyllobothriidea; family Diphyllobothriidae; genus Schistocephalus; species Schistocephalus solidus. Next base: position 192,674 of record WEDG01000101.1, read on the forward strand.
ATGAAAGCTGTTTTCCATAGTCCACTTTGGGACGTGACATATGTTCAAAGTGTTCGGGATTGCAGAACAGAGTGTCAAGAATCGCTCTCTGCTTAAACAATTCAATTGGACTAAAGATAACGTTGCATCAGGAAAACCCACTCAGGCATGCACGTGCTTAAACATTCAGTTTAAGATTAAAAGAGTTGGTGGGCGTTCACAACCGGACTCCATCACGAAGAAGGAGACACGATCTCTGGAACAAGAGCTTTATAAGCTTAACGTTTCGGATTGGCCCTCAAATCCATCATCAGAAATATATTTCAAATAAGTGTATTGGATCTCCCAGGTTTTGCAGAATTTAAGTGATTTAGTTTCTAGGCCACAACATGCTTACCAGCATTGACAGTTCCCGAGTACATCGCCGCCAGTCCTATGTCCCTTGTGCAACCCACCCCATTAAAACGCTGGTACGCGAAATAAATGCAGATTTATTGCCATCTGAAAATTTGGAGGCAATATTGCCGATTGACGGACGCACGGTAAGAGCTCAGGACACAGCCTGGGCCTAATTCTATACCCTTCCTAAAGTGCATAATGAGGGCGTTCTTCTCCAGCACATCGTATCACGCAAACGTTCTAAAAATTATGGATTGGCAAAGTAGCTGTTTCGGCATCTCAAAATCCTGACTTCTAATTCAGACATTACCGCCAGTTCATCAACACAAATTCTCGGAGAACCTTTAAGGGGGTTAGCATCCTGCCAATTGACGTTATGGTATCCTTTGGTGTCAACTTATTTTTACTTCTATTCCAAAGGACTTGGCAGATGAGTCCAATGAATTACTCAAACGAGATAGATACGATGAAACGGATAATCGCCTTGGACGTCCGAATCCTTAAACCTCCTGAACGTCTGTCTTTAAACACAGATCACTGCTGACGAAACAATCTCCCAGCAGTTCTAAGGCACGCCATTGGGGTCGCCGAGTTTGGGACTCAATACTTAGGCCGTCCTTCAGCGATTGAAGTCACCGGTTTGCCAACACCATTGACTAAAATGCAAGGCTCTATATGTGGATGAAACCATTATCGTCATCGCACGGGATCAGTTACTGGAATTCTAAAGCCATCTCAACGCCGACTACACGGACAAACAAGTAACGATGGAAGAACAAGAAAACAACAAGCTGTCCTTTCTAGATGTCCACATCTGCCGCAAAAGTTTTGGTGTCCGAGAAACCAAACCATTATGGAAGGCCACGAACGCGACGTTATCACTCTTACAAGAGTAACTACTCAATGAGCCACGCGCAGTTGTGCAAGGGCACTATTACAGCGTGCGAAGACACACTGCAGTGAACCGTAAAAAACAGTGGCCAAATTACAATATTTTCGACCAGCGTTTACTGCGAATGGTTACCCGCGCAATTCCGTCAACCAGTGCGTTTTCGAAAGAGACCAGAGTCAAAATCCGACCGGCCCAAAATTTTGGAATTGGCAAAATAAAGCATCGTTGTTGAACCTGGCTCGAGCCGTCTGGGCAGACAACTGCACAGTTCTTCCGTTGATTCAATCACTGTGGCGTCGCTGAGTAAAACCCAAGGATTTTCTCAGCTGCCCCATAGACTAATGCCTTAAGTGATGACTACTCACCACTGCCTTAGCCAAGAGATGATTTCTCTGTGCAGGACCTCAGCAGTGCGGGTTACCGTATTTTGGCAACATCAAGACGTTGAGCACTTGACATTTTGGGTGTATATAATAGGCACAAATTTAAAGCGTGTACGGACGAGAACATGGTCAGACCCATAGGCATTATCAGTCATGGTTCATCACATCTGTCTGCTATCATGAATCCAGCTGTGGAACTGTGAACTGGCTAGGATGGAATTTATTTGACTGACCCTATGACCATCGTTTGAATAAGAGGTCAGCAGGTGTTTGTTGTGAACTGGCTAGGATGGAATCGATTTGACTGACCTATGACCGTCGTTTGAATAAGAGGTCAGCAGGTGTTTTTTTGTGCTACTCGTGTTCGTGACAACAAGTCGGTTCTGATCAGCAAAGTTTAAAATTCTCTCACCATTTTTACATTGAAAATTATGCCCAAAACGATCAATCAAATGACTTTTAGTGGAGTCACCACATCCAGTCGGGCGAATTCAGTCCCCAGCAACAAATTACAGATTTTGGCACGGGATCTTTCAATAAACACATGCAGTTGCCAGTAAAGGGTTTTATTTGTCGCGCTTTTCGGCAGTGGAAGTAAGTGCATACACGGAAAACGAAAGAAATGTTTTTGAAGTAATCTTTCAGTCGCACATAGGCCATCCGTTTGTTAACTGTTCCCAAGCAAGCAGTGCACCGTTCGCGTTTTTGCGAGAGGGCAATCGCCACACAATGTTTACCACGAAAAGTGGCCACTGTGGTACAGGGTGAAATGTGAGTTGGCTCCCAGGATCTTTATTTCCAGAGAAACTGAGTGTCGTATTCGAAATTTAGACAAGCAGCACACATCTGTTTTGTACTGATAAAGACCGCGCGCCGTCAGACTTTGATACCAGTGTCCAGGAACGTTCGTGCATTCCTTTTTATAAGTAAGTTAAAAAATAATGCTAGCCAGTCACATCCGATGCTAAGCCATAACCTACTTAAGACATTAACCCTAGGTTTTTTATTTTGAACAATACTCTGTTTTGATAAGCTCAAGGAAATTAATAGTCATTTGCGAAACTAGTGAATAACACAGCGGTGTTTAAACGAAAACGTATCGGAAGTTGATACGATTCCCGTTAAGAAATTGAAACAAACTTGGAGAGTAAAAAGCAAAAATAAACAATTTGACCAGGGATTTCGCTGGTATTGAGCATATGCAATCATTTTTGTTTGGTATTTATTTATGTACCATTGCATTGACCTATTGAAAGAAAAAATTGTTCTTAATTAGTTGTGCATTTAGCAATAACGCATTAGTTTAATGAAGTTATTTAAAATGGTTTGAACATTTAAGTGTTCAGTTTAACTAGATGCAATCATCTTGCTTTGTACAAATAGACAAACCTAATTTTAGAGCTAGTTCACATCCGTATGGAAACACTTATTTAATGAGGACTTTTTGAATTCTTTTTGAAATAACGATTTTTTTGAAAGATGATTTTTGTTAAGTTTTGCTGTTTGAATTTCAACTCAAAACTGTTCATGATAATTGCATTATTGTAGTAACTTTACTAGGTGAACTCAAAAACATTTTCGTGAAATCAACTTATTTTACAGTTAAGCTTGCGTCACGTGAATCTGCTTAATATAGGATGTTTGCTAACTGAAGGCAACGAATAATTAACCATTTTCTTTGTCCATCTGCGCAACCGTTGTGTAAAGTGGCTTTACGTGGATTTCAAAGTCAAAATATCCCTAAGTATCAAAACCTTATTTCTCTGATATTGCAAAATAATGTTCTCAAATTTGGTTTTTTAACCCGCTTTGAGTCATGCCATGTATCGTGATCGCGAACGAACAGAACTAATGACCCCTTGTCTGTGTTAACTCAGACAGAGCCAAATATATTTTCAGAAAAATGCTTGTCGCCTCATAATAAAGGCTCCAGGTTAACCCGTAAAGGAAATTGAAATTTTGTGCAAATGATATCGACATTTTATGAAATAGCCAAACTACTGTAGCATCATTGTCAACGTTGCTTTTGTGCTTGTGAGCACCTTACCGTTTAGCAACAATTTATCATAAGAGCGTCCCAAAGTAGAGCATACCATTTTTAAAACATTCACTTTTTAATAATTTGTGTAATATTTAATCAATAAGCCGAAGCCGTATGATAACACTACGTATTATTCAATCCACATGATTAAACTTTATCAACTGTACCACTTTTGTGCTACCTGCGACTGTACGACGCAGCGTATTTCCTGAAAGGAAGATGCGCGGTATGGCAATGTATCCTTTTCGAGACTTAAATAAATTCTTGTTTTGATGATTACAGTTTTGAGAAACGAATAAATGGAAATCTGTCGAACGTTGTAGTCCTTAGATCGAAGAGCGAACGTCATCCAGCCAACATTAGGTATAAACCTGCTAGAAGAAATCTGTGCAGGTTTTAACCCTCAATGAGAATATCTAAAATATGCCACTTCAGAGTTAAGCAAGACAGCAGATTTATTTTCCAGTCATCATGGTTAAACGTCTTAAGTAACTAAATGAAACTAAGATTACATGGATTGAAAAGCAAAATGCTGATAAATTGAACTATGAGCCGATAAGACAGTTAACATTTTAATTTGCGCATTTTTTGATTACTTTTCTCAAGAGAAATGTTTGTCGTCAGGGGTTATTTTTCTGCGCTTTTGGCAGTTCGTTATTTAGTTTCATAAGTGCACAGTTTCAGGATTTAATAGACATTGACAGTTGATGGCATTCTCTAAGTGTATACGTTCTCTTCAGTATTTCTTTCGAGCTTCGTGTTTTTATCCTTCAACATATGCATTTAAATGGTCGAGTGCTCAAACGTTTGAAGCAACCGTACCGAAAATGTCTTTTTAAATTGGCAGATCTGGAGTATTCATGAAGTATAGAATCGATATATACTGAAACAACTACAAGATTACCAAAATAATCATGAAAGGGGTATTCCATAATTGAAGCGTGAATTTATATCAACGAACTTTGCGTCCCCTAACAGAATTTATGAGCTTTAATTCAAAAGACAAAGTAGGATAATTTATCACGGTTAAGCTGAAGAAAACATATGACAGATTGCATTTGAACGTTCGCTATCAAATCATCTTTTTTGAACCTAGCGACAGCACTTTCTCAGAAAAGAACTACCACGTAAACACTTTGGGTAACTAGATTATTTAAGTCCATACACAACCGATATTTAAACCCCTGAATGGCGTTTTACTTTATTGCAGTCCCATAGGAAACTAGAGGAGTGAATGCAAACTTGAAAACATATCAAATACGTTACACCAAAGCTTTAAATAAAAAAAAAACACTTTTTCGTCTTCGAAATTAAACTCCTCACCATTTATAAGTTAAACTTGGCTTAGTTTATATAATAACCAATAGGGTCATTAAGCAGTTTTACAAATGCGATACAATAAAATGCATAGAAAAGAAGACCCCTAATCTATTTTGGAGCAAGTATTCTACTAAACTGCCATAAAGCTGTTTGTAATACATTAATTACAAAATATTTACAATCTCTGTTGTCGTGCCTGGCCTATTAATTTTCTCAAATGCTAAAGGTCACTAGTCAACAAAAACTGAGGCGTTTAAATTCTGAAACATTCCACAAGCTACGTTAACGAGGACCTAAATAAAGCCCTTCTAGCTTATCATTCAAAGCATTATCAAAACATTGCTGGCAGTGGAACGCTCAAAAACTGATTTGGCACTGAATTATCTAAAATTACGCGTGCGCAATTTACGAATTGTACCATTTTCTAAACGTCCTTTTTACCCGGAGATAAAGTCTGATAAGTAAAACAATTGTACAATAGACTCCCGTAAAAAAGGCTTTTAGCTGCGTCAAAACCACCACGAGAGAACTGACAGATGCGATGCCAAACCTAGTGACAGGGAAAATGCGCCTCAGTAGATGCATTGCTTATACTCCCGCCGGGCGCCTAGCAGTCCCGAACCAGTGACATTATTAATTTCCTAACAATAGGGAGTATTTTCATTACCCAGTCGTTTTTAGTAAACAAATTTCATGTCCTCTCACGGCATTGTGTACCTAACATCCATTCTGCAAATTCTCGCGTTAATAAACTGCGTTGTATATTTTCTGCCCATATTTAATATTGCTTTATACCCAGAAACGCAGATATGCATTTCCGTATTACTAACTACCCTACACCCAGGCAAGTAATTAAAAATTTTTCACAGACAATACTTACATATGCTCATCTGAATCTGTTTACCGCAGTTTAAATAAAAGTAAAAACGTAACAATAAATGCATGGTCAAAGTACCTGCTAAGGGCTGTCACAATTCATAGTGCTTAAGATATTTTTGTAAGTTTGACGAAGACTTTTAACAAAATATTTTCACAATTTAAGTTTAAATATGCAGATTAACCAGGCCAGCATACACAAAGGAGACTTAACGGGCCACTGCTACATAATTAGCCGTTATCAACCAGCAAACCCAGGTTTTGATGCACTCAAGTCCCAAACTCGTGACCTGTTGGTAATAAGTCCAACCATTCAACCCGCTGTTCAACAACCACATTGTCTGGCCGGTTATGATTAGGAATATTACTAATGAACCTTATGACTCGCACCCTTGCTGTGTGGCTGCTAGTGTGGGTGCGGTTGTGGATCAGGATTAAAAAGGGCATTTTAAAGCCTGAGGATAATTCAATATCAACTATGAAAAATTACAGCAACTATCCGTTCATACTGTATCATTAACTTACTTGTTTTACGTATATACTGCATCAAACGTAACAGAAATGTAGAATTCGAACGCGCGAAAGCAATATTATTATCGTCTAAATATCCTTTATCTTTGCATATCTAAAGAGGCAAATACAATAATCTACTGTCTAGTTAACTAGGCTGTGTGTTGCAACAAAAGCATTTAAGAACGAAAAACTTATAAATTTTAAAATATGTTATTAATATGCAACCTGGTTGAAAAGTCGGCTCCCTTTCCATAAATTATGTTCAGCGTAAATATCAAGAGCAATTGCGGAAAAATTAGGTAAACTTAAACTGAGTGACGTATGTTTCTTGCCCAAAAACTGGAGCATTGTCAACACCATTTCTACGTATGAAAAGAAACTACGTCGTATAAACCTGTCAGGTCTTCTACCCAGAAACACGTTCACGAAAGGGAGCAATCTGAATTTTTCCTCATCCACTGTAAACTTGTTTTTCCGATGCACCTGATTTATGGTATAAATGACAGCTGAAATGTACGTTTGTTCGGATGCAACCCAAAAGATAGCATCCACGTAACATCTATAATATTTAAGACGGGTTGATCAGCGGACGAACCATTTAAGCTTCCAGCTTGTTCATGAAAATATTTTTTGCAATTTGGCCAAAGGTTCAGCCCATATCTACTCTGTCTATCTATCTGTTGATAAGAAGAAACTGTACGTTCGAAGGTACATCTTAATACCAGTTCCTTGAGCGACTCCACTGCTATTAATATATTTTTGAAGTGGAAATAATCAAATTCACAGATGACGTTTAATGTCTCCGTGACTGGCACATTCGTAAAAATACGAGCCAGTATTTTTCCATAAAGAGTACACGCAAACACCTTCCAGCATGGGGAGGAAAGGGGCAGATAAAAGAACATTAAACAGCCCTTTTCTAGTGCATGTGTTAGACACAGACCATCGCGTGTATGTCAATGAAGACATCCGGATAATTAGAAGATGGCATCAACCTATTCAAAAATCCTTTGGACAGCGTATTTTGGCTACGGCAGAAGCGACTGCAATCACGCTGCGCATACCGGTACTGTGCAATAAGAATGACTGTATACAGGCGCAGCATAGTACTGTAGCCAAATGCCACCAATTCCGCAGCCCGCATCTAATTACCTGTCCTGGCGAGCGCAGTTAAGCTTACGATGCTCAGAGAGTGTACCACACATATATTTAATTATCCCTCCCTCATCCACCCTCAGGACCGTCAGATATGGTCTACTTACCAACATATTTGACGTTGTTGCCAGTGATATAAATAGAATTAATTGGTGGGGATTTTTCGAACGCTAGCCTATGCTCGCTTAATTGTCCTTTGAAATTTTACAACGTGAATTTTATACTATTCTTAAACAATTTTAAAGACATTCGTATCGTGTTTACTGTGTCTTTCCGAACCGTTCCAAGACGTGAGCTTTTTGATATTCTTTCTTATCGAAATGGCTGTTGAGGTCATACTATTTGATTCGTACCAACATGGAATATCATTGTCGATACAAATGAATGTCCACAAAAACTATTATAATTTTTATGCATGACACAAATTTAAAAAAATAATATTTAAATAGCTACATTTTTTAAGTGCAATAGTTAGATAGTTCGTTGACGATTATATGTGGACTTAAGCTGTTTCCATGTTTAATTTAAGGTGATAATTTGGAACTTGCTTCGATGTTGTTACTTCCTCGAAAATAAGTGACCTTCGGCTGAACATGAAAGAGCTTACTTTATTGGAGCGCTTCAGGCCACATTTGCTTTCCTAAATTTCCAATTCTTTTGCTGGCGTTTGTAAATTCAGGATACGCAGAACATAAATTTTATAGAAAAATATATGAGCGCATAATTTTGATTAAACATAGGTATTTCTCTATTCCATCTCTGCAGTATTCTATTCGTATTGTGATAACTCTTCACTTTCACCTTAGGGAGACAAACAAACTTTCAATCAAGTAAATTCAGGCGGGTTGTCGTAAACTTTTCAGTAGTTTCCACAAAATAATTTCAAAAGCTTAATTATTTGGCATCTTTGGAATACCCATGTGATTCCTTAAGCTGCCCTTTACCTCAATTTCAGTGAATTGAGATCGAAATGTTCAGCATTAATAAAAATTGCAGTTGCTAAACAGTTGACTAAACTGAACTCGAGTGATGACAATTTCTTGCCATATGAAGGTTTTTGCCTACTAGCCTGTTTTTTTATCATCACCTCAAATCAAAATAAAACACGCTATTCATGTTTTTCGCTAGTTTAGATTATTTGACCAACTGTCACTTCATGCAAAAGGCCATGTCCCTGAAGTAGGGCTCTTCATCCGTTATCATGATCGCATTACCTGGTAGTCTTAGATGCATCAACAAAAGTCAAAAAAGAAAAGTAAGGAGTTATCATGACTGAAATGCAGATGTACATACAATCATCACTTTATTTCACAGGAAGGGTTTCCAGAATAAGCTCCAGTGCTTTGCCTATGAACTACTTATTCCAAGCCGATTGCGAAAAACTGCATAAACCGGAAGGAATGAAGAGAACAGGCAAACACCGAAAGATAAGAAACGGTTAAATAAGGTGACCTTGTCGGCATAAACACAACAATATTTTCTAAAAACACTGTTAGTTTTTAAATAATCAATGGTTTTTTAAAGGGAAATAATCTGGTAATGTATGCCAAAACATACGGAGATTAATTTAAAAAACAATCTTCAGGTCTATTGAAAAATTGTTTTCTGGCATCAAAGTGGGGCAGAATTAAAATAGAGAGAATATAACACAATACAAATTTGCAACGTTGGGTAATGTCATTTGCCTACTCCACCAATGATCCCGGCGTAATAAAACTATAAATGGTAGTTATAATGGTTTTAAAGGTATATCCTCACAATAGACAGGCAGCAAAATGTGTCAAAAACAATATTAAAAACAACATTTTTCCGGCATGTTTTTTTTATTGCAAATATATAGCAACCGAAATGTATGCAAAAAAATAAACAAAAGCAGTTCTGAAAATAAGAAGCTTTTCAACAAACCTCTGACACATAAAAATGACTTTTCCCATGTAGTAACATGAAGGCATTTGTTAAAATACAGAGGATTACTCCACGTTTATATGAGAAAAATATCCACTGCCACGTCTTCAATTACACTTGATTGTTAACCATGCATATTAAACCCAGAGGCTTTTATAAACTGTCCTTACATAAATGGAAATTGAGAACTAAATAAAAATTTTTAAAAGAAACCAGTTCGCTCACGGACCGCCGCACTTCAAGTCAGTCGTTACATATTCTAAAATATGCAAGACCTTTCACTGATCTGGTAATTATGCAATGTGACTTTTCCTTCACCAACATGCACAATTCCTTTAATGGGCCTGCAACAAAGACAGAATTCCATAATTTTAGGGTCAGATAAGAACATTAAATGTAACATAAAATATTGCTCCTATTTTATAAAATATATTTTCTTTAGCAGGTGCCATTAAAGTAACCATCATGTGCGCTGGGGACATCAGCACATCCCAGCAACTTAAATAATTTTATACGGCACTTAATTTGATGATAGCTACTCCACAAATACAATTCCTTCGCGTGCTAGGTTTGTAGTACAAACCCGAAATTGTCTACCTGCTTTGGCAAATGTTTGAGTTTACGAGTACTTTATAAACAGGAGTCAGTAGGGCCTTTTCAGGCAAATATTTGTCCGTTTGGTATAACGCAGAGTTAGATAAAGTTCATTAGTGATTATTTTCGTTAACTGTTATTGTATGACTGCAATTTATTTTAATTGGAATCTGTTTAATATATATATTTCCCTGGCAAGTTATGCTCCTGGGCAATTTTTTCTTCCTGTCAACAATGTGACATTATGCAGGGCACTGCATAAAAATCAAAATCTCTCAAACGTGAGCTATTCAGATTTTTCTTACAGAAGTCACGGTTCTAAAGAAAAGAACACCATACATTAAAAGACATTCTGGATTTCAATTTTCTATAAACCAACAGATATAATGAATATCAGATGAATAACAGCAATTTGCTAATGATGATATTCTTAATGCAATGCAGATGAAACAATTTAATTTTTAGGGCAACTTTGCGAGCAAAAGTTATCTTTCGATACAATCTTGTGAAGCTTTACATTTATATCACTGTGCAAATACGTCAAAATATGCCGTTATGTAGAAAAAATCGTACGGTTTTTCAGGTTTGCGGAGTGAGGGGCAAATGAACGAAAATGGCGGTCTGCTTTCTGATCATTGTCAATGGAATGGTGGTTGCCAGGACAGGTAAATAAATGCGGGTGGCCGAATTGGTGGTCTATGGCCATGGTAATTGGCTCGCCTGTATACAGTAATTTTGAGCGTACCGAAACGGTTTGCGTAGCCTGATTGCAGCCGATCCTGTCGTAGCCAACAGACGCTGTCCAAAGGATTTTTAATAGATTGAAGGGTCTTTGTTAATTATCCGGAAGGCCTCTTTAATATATATATATGCGCTAGGAGAGAGCTGTTTATGTTCATTATTTGCTCCTTCGCTAACCATGCTGGTAGCTGATCTCTTACTGTATTGGACACATGCCGCCTCGTGCGATCAACATTTTCAGCGCCAACGGAGAAGGTAAAAGAATAAATGCACATTTATGTGATCTGGGTTGACAGTTTATCCTGGCCCCCTCCGTATAGAATGTGAAATGTCAAGAACAGTTCATGAGACTTGTCTGCTGGAAAGAGGCTTGACACGACTTGGCTTCGGTGCCTTTGTGAGTGTTCTAGTTGCTGCGTTCCCTTGAAATAGGACTCTGATGAAGAGTAAATTCCTGCTTTCTATTATCTGCGGTGGCTTTGGTGGTCTATCGGTCATATTTAAATTGATAAATCGCGTTGTATTTCCATTCTGTTGAGAACTGCTTTCTACCACATTAAGTTCTTTGTCAATGCTATCGGCCAAGTTTGATAATGTCATCCTTTTTTGGCAGACAGCGCACTGACTTATGTTAAATGTTCAGCGGTACAATACACCCAAAGTGGCTTTATTGTACAGACAATTTCTTCTTATGATAGGAAATACGTTGAATAAACCCGTCAGGTCGTTTACTCAGAAACACGTTCAGGAAAGGGAACAACCGGAATTTTTCCTCTTCCAGTTTATTTGATTTTCCAGTGCGCCTGATTTATGGTATTAATTACAGCTGAAATGTCCGTTTGTGCAGATGCAACTGAAAAGATAGCATTCACGTAGCACCCATAATATTCAAGACGGTTAATCAGTGGACGAATCCATAAAGCTTCCAGCTGTTCATGAAAAGATTTGGCAAAATTTGGCCAAGTGTTCTGTCCATATCTACTCTGTCTATCTGTCATGTACAAGTTGTTGTTTGATGGGAACTGTGTGTTCAAGGTACATATTAATACCAGTTCCTTGAGCGACTCCACTGCTTTTAATATATCTTTTTAAGTGGAAGATAATGAATTCACAGATGACGTTTAATGTCTCCGTGACTTGCAAGTATTTTTCAAAAAGAGAACGCAAACACCTTCCAGGATAATTAAGAAAGGGGCAGATAAAGAACATGAACAGTCCTCTCGTAGTGCATGTGTTAGACACAGACTATCGCGTGTATGTCAATGAGGACATCCAGATAATTCCAAGGTGGCATCAACTAAATTCAAAATCCTTTTGGCTACGGTAGAAGCGGCTGCAATCACGTCAACGCATACCGGTTCTGTGCGCTAAGAATGACTGTATACAGGCGCAGCAAGTACTGTGGCCAAATGCCACCAATTCCGCAGCCCGCATCTAATTACCTGTCCTGGCGAGCGCCATTAGCTTACGATGCACAGAGAGCGTACCACAAATTTGTTTATTTATCCCTCTCTCCTCCACGCTCAGTACCGTAAGATTTGGTCTACTTACCCACATGTTTGACGTAGTTGCTAGTGATATAAATAGAACGGATTATTGTGGCATTTTTCGAACGCTAGCTTATGCTCGCTAAGTTGTCTTTTGAATTAAACAACGGTTATTTTTTCTATTCTTAAACAATTTTCAAGATATTCGTATCGCGTTTACTGCGTCCATCGACACTATTCAAAGAAATGAGCTTATCGATATTTTTCTGATGGGAATGGCTGCTATGGTCCCACTAGTTTTAATCGTTCCAACATGGAATATCATTGTCGATAAAAATGAGTGTCCGCAAAAACTATGATACGTTTTTTAGCAGTAAACCGATTTTTTTAAAAATACTTTTTAAAAAGCTATATGTTTTAAAGTGCAATAGTAAGATACTTCATTGACGAGTATATGTGAACTTAAACTTTTTCCAAGTTTAATTCAATGTGATAATTTGGAACTTGCATCGAAGTTGTTACTTCCTCGTAAATAAGTGACATCTTCGGCTGAACATGAAAGAACTTACTTTATTGGAGCGCTTCAGGTCACATTTGCATTTCTGAATTTTTAGATCTATCGTATGCGCTTGCAAAATACGGATAAGTAGAACATAAATTATAGAAAAATATACGAGCGCATACTTTCGATTAAACATAGGTTTTTCTGTATTCCATCTCTACAGTATTCGATTCGTATTTTGATAACTCTCTTTCACTTTCACCTTAGTGAGACAAAACAAATGTTCAATCAAGTAAATTCACGCGGGTTGTGGTAAACGTGTCAGCAGTTTCCACAAAATAATTTCCAAGGATTTTTTTGTCATCTTTGGAATACCCATGCGATTCCTTACGCTTCTCTTTACTTTGAATTTGATTGAATTTAGATCGCAATTTAGTCTCTCCGATGAAATTTCTTTTACAGATTTTTAAATTATATTAATGTACTATTAAAACCCAATGCACAAAAGCAATGAACTTTACTTTTTGCTTCTAAATAGCATACTAAATTTCTTGTATGAACAGCACTATTTGAGTAAGAACAAATCCTGCCATCTTTCTTGAAAACATAGTGTTCTTTTTCTAAAAGGATATCCGAGACAAAGCCACTAAACGAATCAAAACATGGCAAAATGTATGCTAAGCTTATCATTCAAATTTTAGTTTTTCCCTGCTCGAGTAAAGTTACCTTCCGTATTAGTGAAAAGGAAACGTCCTATAAATAATTCATTCATTTGGATCGGTAGTGTGCGTGAAAACATTCAGAAAACAACGTTGTTGGCATACGGAATGACAATAAGCAATATGGTATCATATATGACTTGGCTAATGCATTTGCTAAAAAGCACATTTGGCATCTGACAAGGAGTGCTTACGCAAAATATACGCCTAGCGTAGAAGTGAACTGCAGTAAAGAAAACGTGAAAATTTGCAAGCAAAAATCATTAAAATTTAAACAAAGAAACACACAATTTTGATCTAAAATGAGAATACATTCAAGCCATTTTAGTGAAAAACATATTGAAGGACAGCTTGGACAGCAAGGTCTGCTTTCGATAAATTATCGTCAAACTTGCGCATTTGTATTGCTATGGAAATATATAAAATATGCGACTTAGTAAGAAAAACATGCTGTTGATGGTCTGGGGAGAATGTTGCCATAACGTTCTTCTTATCAACTTGAGGAAAGCTGATGGGATTGGGAAAGATAATCATATGCGGGCAGCTGAAATTTAGGCTTTAAGCGATGATAACTGCGTAGCTGGCTAGATTTTTCTCTGCAGCCATTAAACCTTATAAATTACCCGAAAGGCATCTTCGCATATATGGAATGGTGTGTGTCTAGCATATGCGCACGAAAAAGGTTGTTTGCGTTCTTATTTTTGCCATTTCATAACTAACCTTGAAGGTTATTTTGTTCTTTTTATAAAACAACGATTTATGCAACTTTCATATTCTGTCTATTCTGCACAGACGAAGAAAAAACCGGGGATAAAAGTGAAAAGTGTTCTAAACCACTTTATATAGGATAACAGAAGTCAAGAACAGAAAATAAACGACAGCTGCTAGAAAGGGGCTAGGTACAGGTTAGTGAATGTTCAGCGGCTTAATTCGAGATCGAAGCCTGATAAATACCGTCCTTTTCCACCGTGAGACCTACGTTTTCATGTTTATTCGGACATTTGCATAGCAATGAGTTAATCGTGAGACTCGTTCAGTGGAAAAATGCTTTCACATTCTTAGTTTTTTGTTCATTTTCTTAACGAAGCATTCCTGTTCACTTCTTTGATAAAAACACTTCAAAATTGCACGGCACGAATTTAAAAATTGATTTATTGACAAGATCAACTTTTCTTTCGATAGAGGCTTCTCTGCGTACTGCCTTCAGACCACCTTCTCAGAAAAACTTTAGAAAATGTAAAAGGCACCTTTCTCCTACTGTGCATTTTATTTACGGGTGCGCCTGGTTCGTGCCATCCATTGGACAAGGTGTGTCATTTTTTACATGCAACCGTGAAGCTTTCATCCATTAAGTGCTCAGTAGTAATTAAACTGTTTATCTTGCGAGCAATATATATAGTCTCTAGCTTGTCCACTAATATATTGGCCAGAATAAAGTCAACGAGCGAACGAATAGCTTATCTATCCAAGTGTCACTACAGGTTTACAAATATAATTTAATATTCAACGTGAATCTTAATAATAATTCCTTCGGCACATTCACTTTGACCAGTGTTCTGTATGCCAGCGTCAGATCGATAAAGCTATTGACTGAGTTCTTATTATCGGCTAAGGCTGCAATCGATTTCCGACTTTTCTTGCTTCTGGCGTTGCCGACTATCACATGTGGAACCCTTAATCTACGAAATATGCTTCGAATTGAATTTTGCAGGATAATACATATTCGCTGACGCTCGAATCAGCGAGTGACTTTAATCTCTGGCAATGGACTCTAGTAGAAGTTCGAAATGCGCAGATGAATTGAACCGTGATTCGAGCGAGTTACAAAAGTTATTCTTGGTTATTATAGTCAAAAGTCCGTCCGGGTCGAGGTCTTTATTGCCATCAACCCATCCAATGGAGGCTTGGTAGCAAAGTAGCGCTACCTATATACCGCATGGTTTCGAGTTTCTCCGTTTTCCTATCACATGTTACGGCGAGTTCCACGAACCGGTAATCCGGGTTTTTGTTAGTTTGGCAAGTCATATAACCGAGGTTTATGCATGCCGATAGGACAAGACACTTTTTGGTCGTGCTTGCTTTTCAATGGTCTGCTGTCATTGAAAAAGTTACTCAGTTATGCTTCAACATCAGCAGATCAAAATGTTTACTTTGCTAATTTTTCCAAACGTTTGCTCTATCTAAAGAAGTGACTATAGGCCTATTATTCATTCTGTTCTATCTATTAAAAATGCAAGCTCCCTTATCTGGCCTCCTCTTTGTCAGAAAATCTTTTTCCCTGTAATTCGTTCAGCAAGTTTCTATATTCCCGGCAAATGTTTGATTACTCATACAAACAATTAATTCGTTTATACGTAAGTCATTCTGCGCGTTATATCAAAACATGTGGAAGGTCCTGTGTTTGATTCAGTAGGTTCTTGATTTTTTTTTCTATGTCTAAATGGTTGTTGTTCTGAAGGAATTTCGTTTGTCGAACTCGCAAAATAAGGCATAAAAAATAACTTAAAAGAAAATGCCATACTTTCGTCTTTACACTAACACTAGATTGTTTATAAACCATCAGGAAAATTTTTGGCAATTTTCGGAAATCATAAACGTTTGAAACAGTCGTCGTACTTGAATCATTCAAAGAAAAGCTTGTTAATGGAAGATTTTTTAAATGATTAAAATATAAATCCCTAGCAGTTCCTTAGTTACATTTACCGATGATTGCTCAATGATCGCTAATGGAACTCGCTCAACCTTGAGGTTCACTGTCGAGTACAATGGTTTAGAACGTGTTACTTCTAATCAACGCGTCGCTGGTGGAGCACCACATGTTGTTGGTTATGACTGGCTGACAACGTCTGATATGTCATAATTGGTTATTTTAGTCTCCCTCGTCTTTTCCGGCAATATTCATCAGTAGCTTAGTTATTCTGTCATAAAGGAAAATTCAGTTTATTTTCTGAAGTCCTGATGTTGAATTTAATGAACGTTTCTTTTTGCATAAGATATATTAATGACATAAAATATTGAAACGTTTACACGATGAAGCACTAATTAAGCATGCTTTTGAGATGACCGTGTATCGACAGCAACTTTCCGGAAAAATATGCACCTGATGATTTCGATAGTAACAAATGTTGGAGAGAAAACAACCTAATGATCACCAATGGAGACTAAAATAAGCTGAGTCAAACTTTTACTATAGAAATTATGCTTTTTATTGTTCCGCAATCGATCGAAGGTGAACTTTCACTATAATATCAACAGAAACTACTGCTCCCTAACATTAACATTTTAATATAACCTCTAACCATACGTTAGATTTGTGAATGCTAGATATCTCTTTGTTTGCGGACTGCAAAGCATCGTCAGTTGCATTTGAAGCCTGCACATCAATCCAAAACAAAAATTGTTCCATATTTATCCAGCAAATTTGAATTTGGCCCAAAAGACTACATTTTACAGCAGACAACGCTGGATTTTGTGTTTATAAAATAAGAGACTAATCGACATTTTACAACTTGGTGGCACCTATGTTAGTTCAACCTACTGGTTGTATAAGATATCACACGTTGTATATTCTAAGAGTATATTGTTTTTGTATTTGAATTTAGGTCTATCTTGTCTCGTACTGCACACTTTCAATAATTGACCTTTTAGAAAACCGTCTTTCAAATTTAATGGTTTTTGAGAAAATAAATATATTGGTGAATAAATTCGTTCTTATTTAACTGCTTAGCTTTTTTTCGAAAAAAATATCTGTTTCTTTATTGGAGTATCCGTTTCAGGAATGTCAAATTGGTGGTCTACGTGTTAAAAGGGGTTTCATACAAATTCCTTGATATTGCATCCGTTGGATCCTGAGCTTCTATACCATACAACAGAAACCATGAGCAGAATCGGTAATCATAATAATGTCCTGCAATGAAGGATTGTGCTTTCTTTGAAACAGATTGTCAGTTTCTATGCTGTAACGTCACCGATCACAGAGAACATTGTTTAAATAGATGAACATCGTGCAATCAATACAAACAAAACATATGTCCCGCCTGTAGGTTCACCAAATCAGACTCATTCATAAGTTTTATTGTGTCAGGCCTCATTGTCTCTGAGAAAATGTAAAGGAGTACACAAGTTTATTTTTCATTTTAAAGACAAAAAACCACCCAGATTACGGCAGTGAATTCGACTTTTCAATAAACTGAAAACCTTTTGCTTTCAAAAACATATTATGACCTTTATAAATATGCTCATGTTTACGCGGAAGAGTCATTGTTGCCCTCGGTATATTGCCTTCAATGGATAGCATCTCGCTAGTTATGCTTGATTTTGAAAATGTTATTGCCTCGTTACTGGCGCAAATATCTTACAAAGATATTTCTTAGTTTCATTTCGACCGCATTTTTTACTTATGACCATGGTAATAAACATGTACAGGAATGACAAGGATTCATCAAAAGGTACAATAAGAATTTTAGCAAAAACCATCCAAATCTTTTCTTGTTTAAAGTGCTTGGTGAGTAAAGGCCAAAACCATTTGTAGAAAGAAACAAGCACCGATAGTTTATTGGTGAAAAATGCGGAGGTTTCTAACTGGTATCGCATGTTTTACACTAAAACCATACGCCAAATCTATCTGAAAAGCATAGGTGCAAATTTTAGAGTACAATGAACTCATCTACGACAATTAACAGACAAATGCGACAACCTGGAAAAATTTGAAAGAAAGAAATTGTGAAATATGAGAATAATGTTGTCGCAAAATGTGGGGAAAGAAGGCTGGCTTCCAACTTTGAAGTGTACATGAAAACAAACTGCAGTCAAAATCACTCAAAACCCAACCGTGTTACGCACACAATTATTCGTCTTTATTTCTCCAAAAATATTTATTTGAAATTTTATACTTTTGAACTCATGCTGAAATGACTCCGTCAGAACCACAACCAGTTTGACATAGAACAACCTTTCAAGTACCTCCTGAATCAAACACAGGACCTTCAGCAAGTTTTGCTTTAATGCGTACAACGACTTACGTATAAATGAATTTTTTTTTAAGAGTACTTGAATTCTTTTTGGGAATTTCAAGACTTTCTGATGAAGTAAAAGATGGAAAACTTTTCTGATAAAAAGGAGGCCAAAAGAGTGAACTTGTCTTTTTAAAAGATACAAAATAATGCGTAATTACCTGTAGTCACTTCTGTCGAAAGAGCAAACGTTTGGACAAAAAGCAAAGGAGAATATTTCGTTCTGATTATGTTAAGTGACTTTTCGACAGACAGCAGACTATTCAAAAGCAAGCACGACCTAAAAGTTTCTTGTTATATGATTTGCAAAACAAAGTAAAACTCGGATTACCGGTTTGCTCAATCACAGTTACGTGGAATTCACCATATCGTGCGAAAGGAAAAGGGAAAAATTCAAAATCATGCAGTATAAAGTAAGCACTTCCTTGCTACCAAGCTAAAATTGGATTGGTTGACGGCAAGCAAGACCTCGACCGGACGAATCGGTGACGCGACTAACCAAGAGGGACTTTTTCGCTCGCCTCAATCACGGTTATATTTCTCTGAGCATTTAAACTTGTACTAGAGTCCATCGCCAGAGATTGATATCACTCGCTGATTCGAGCGTCAGGGAATATGTATTGGTCTGCGAAATTCAATTCGAAGCATATTTCGTAGATTGAGGGGGCCACATGTGATAGTCGGCAACGCCAGAAGCAAGACAAGTCGGAAATCGATTGCAGTCTGAGCCGATAATAAGAACTCAGTCAATAGCTTTATCGATCTGACACTGGCATACAGAACCCTGCTCAAAAGTGAATTTGCCGAAGGAATTATTAGTAAGAATAACCTTGAATATTAAATTATATTTGTAAACCTGTAGTGACACTTGGATAGATAAGCTATTCGTTCGCTCGTTGACTTTCTTCTGGCCATTATATTAGTGGACAAGCTAGAGACTCTATATATTGCTCGCAAGATAAACAGTTTAATTACTAGTGAACACTTCATGGATGAAAGCTTCACGGTTGCATGTAAAAAATGACATACCTTGTCCAATGGATGGCACGAACCAGGCGCACCCGTAAATAAAATGTACCGTAGGAGAACGGTGCCTTACACATTTTTTCAAGTTTTTCTGAGAAAGTAGTCTGAAGGCAGTACACAGAGAAGCCTCTATCGAAATAAAAGTTGACCTGGGCAATAAATCAATGTTTAAATTCGTGCCACGAAATTGAAAGTGTTTTGATCCAAGAAGTGAACAGGATATGCTTCGTTAAAAAAAGGTGAACAAAAGACTAAGACTGTGAAAGCATTTTTCCACTGAATGAGTCTCACGATTAAACCATTGCTAAGCAAATGACCGAATAAACATGAAAACGTAGGGCTCACTGGAGGAATATGCAGGTATTTATCAGGCTTCGATCTCGAATTGAGCCGCTGAAAATCCACTTACCTTTATCTGGCCCCTCTAGCAGCTGACGTCTTTATTCTGTTCTTGACTTCTGTTATCCTATATATAGTGGTTTATCCCATGCTTTTTCCTTATCTGCTCAGAATAGACAGAATATGTAAGTCGCATTAATCGTTGTTTTATAAAAAGAACAAAATAACCTTCAAGGTTAGTTATGAAATGGCCAAAAGAAGAACGCAAACAACCTTTTTCGTGCGCATATGCTAGACATAGACCATTGCGTATATGCGAAGATGCCTTTAAGGTAATTTATAAGGTTTAATGGCTGCAGAGAAAAATCTAGCCAGCTACGCAGTTATCATAGCTTAACGCCTAAATTTCAGCTGCCCGCATATGATTATCTTTCCCAATCCCATCAGCTTTCCTCAAGTTGATAAGAAGAACGTTATGGCAACATTCTCCCCAGACCATGAACAGCATGTTTTTTCTTACTAAGTCGCATATTTTATATATTTCCATAGCAATACAAATGCGCAAGTTTGACGATAATTTATAGAAAGCAGACCTTGCTGGCCAAGCTGTCCTTCAATATGTTTTTCACTAAAATGGCTTGAATGTATTCTCATTGTAGATCAAAATGTGTGTTTCTTTGTTTAAATTTTAATGATTTTTGCTTGCAAATTTTCACGTTTTCTTTACTGCAGTTCACTTCTACGCTGACCGTATATTTTGCGTAAGCACTCTTTGTCAGATGCCAAATGTGCTTTTTAGCAAATGCATTAGCCAAGTCATATATGATACCATATTGCTTATTGTCTATCCGTATGCCAACAACGTTGTTTTCTGAATGTTTTCACACACACTACCGATCCAAATGAAGGAATTATTTAACGGACGTTTCCTTTTTTCACTAATACGGAAGGTTACTTTACTCGAGCATGGAAAACTAAAATTTGAATGATTAGCTTAGCATAGATTTGGCAATGTTTTTGATTCGTTAAAGTGGCTTTGTCTCGTAAATCCTTTTACAAAAGGACGCTACGTTTTCAAGAAAGATGGCAGGAATTTGTTCTTACTCAGATATTGCAGTTCATACAAGAAATTTAGTATGCTTTTCAGTAGAAATAACTTAAGTTTCATTGCTTTTGTGCATTGGGTTGTAAAAGTTCATTAATATAATTAAAAATCTGTCAAAGAAATTCCCTCGGAGAGACTAAATTGTGAACTAAATTCAATCAAATGCAGGTAAAGGGAAGCGTATGGAAATCACATGGGTATTCCGAAGATGCCAAAGAATTAAGCTTTTTCAAATTATTTTGTGGAAACTGCTAACACGTTCACCACAAGCCGCCTAAATTTACTTGATTGAATGTTTGTTTGTCTCACTTAGGTGAAAGTGAAAGACAGTTATCAAAATACGAATCGAATACTGTTGAGATGGAATACAGAAAAACCTATGCGAAATCGAAAGTATGCTCTCTGATATTTTTCTATAACTTTTCGAATCTGCTTATCTGGAATTTACAAACGCCATCGATAGAATTGAAAATTTAGGAAAGAAAATGTGACCTGAAGCGCTCCAATAAAGTAAATTCTTTCATGTTTAGCCGAAGATGTTACTTATTTACGAGGAAGTAACAACTTCGATGCAAGTTCCAAATTATCACATTGAATTAAACTTGGAAAAAGTTTAAGTTCACATAAAATCGTCAACGAAGTATCTTACTATTGCGCTTTAAAACACATAGCTTTTAAAAAGTATTTTTAAAAAAATCGGATGAACTGCTAGTATCATAGTTTTTGCGGACATTCATTTGTATCGACAATGATATTCCATGTTGGAACGAATCAACTAGTATGAACCCAGCAGCCATTTCCCATCAGAAAGAATATCGAAAATGCTCATGTCTTTGAATAGTTCGATAGACGCAGTTAACACGATACGAATGTCTTGAAAACTGTTTAAGAATAGTAAAAATTCACGTTGTAAAATTTGAAAGACAATTAAGCGAGCATTAGCTAGCGTTCGAAAATTCCCTACCACCAATCCGTTTTATTTATATCACTGGCAAATACGTCAAACATGTGGGTAAGTAGATTAAATCATACGGTACTGAGCGTGGAGGAGAGAGGGATAAATAACCATATTTGTGGTACGCTCTCTGAGCATCTTAAGCTAAACGGCGCTCGCCAGGACAGGTAATTAGATGCGGGCTGCGGAATTGGTGGCATTTGGCCACAGTACATGCTGCGCCTGTATACAGTCATTCTTAGCGCACAGAACCGGTATGCGCAGCGTGATTTGCAGTCGCTTCTGCCGTAGCCAAAATACGCTGTCCAAAGGATTTTTAATAGGTTGATGCCATCTTCTAATTATCCGGATGTCTTCATTGACATACACGCGATAGTCTGTGTCTAACACATGCACTAGGAAGGAGATGTTCATGTTCTTTATCTGCCCCTTTCCTCACCATGCTTGAAGGTGTTCGCGTTCTCTTTTGGAAAATACTGGCTCGTCTTTTTTCCGAATGTGCCCGTCACGGGAGACATTCAACGTCATCTTTGAATTCATTACTTCCACTAAAAAGATATATTAATAGCAGTTGAGTCGCTCAAGGAACTGGTATTAAAATGTAACTTGAACACACAGTTTCTTTTTATTAACAGATAGATAGACAGAGTAGATACGGGCTGAACCTTTGACCAAATTGCAAAAAATATTTTCATGAACAAGCTGGAAGCTTAAATGGTTCGTCCGCTGATCAACTGTCTTAAATATTATAGATGCTACGTGGATGCAAATTTTTGGATTGCTTCTGAACAAACGGACATTTCAGCTGTCATTTATACCATAAATCAGGTGCATTGGAAAATCAAATAAACACTGGATGAGGAAAAATTCAGATTGCTACCTTTCCTGAAGGTGTTTCTGGGTAGAATACCTGATGGGTTTATTCGAGT
>WEDG01000102.1:0-50060 GCA_017591395.1 Schistocephalus solidus
TTCAGTTCAGTTCAGTTCAGTGTATTTGAGAAAAATAGGCTTACGCCTTTGAAATTCCTATTTGATACAGAAAGTCGGAAGAATAATAAGCAATGTAAAAAAAGTTACAGTCAAGTGAATGCAGGCAGATTTACGTGGTAGACGGATATTGTTAAGGTAAAGTAGTCACATAATCTTCCTGGTGCAGCAAAATATGTATGTCAAGCCGATGTTTAAATATATCCACAGACTGGGACATTAAAATCGCCTCAGGTAGGTTATTCCACGGTTTCAAGACACGGTTGGTGAAAAATTACTTCCTCACATCCAATCTTACTTGGGGCACACTTAGTTTGAATGGATGACCTCGGAGATTATTCGTAGTAGCAAGTTGGAAAAATTCATCACATAGGAGGGCGCAATCCATGCCACGCGCGATACGGAAGGTTTGTATCAAGTCTCCGCGCAACTGCCTATAACTCAGAGGATAGAACTGTAGGTTATTTAGGCGAATCTCATATGTATATGTATATGTATATTTTGAAGGGTTACAGGCATTGCCCTTGATGACCCTATTAATGTTAGGTTATCATTGCATGTGTACAGTCAATATAAAAATGTTGTACATTTTAAAAATGTTTGAGTCAAAGCATAACATAACTTCAAATGCGTTTTCACAGCCATAAGCGAAACATTGTGGAAGAAAAAGTAGAGCCCGAAAGATTTTTAAAAGGCTGGTTTTAAGAAATCAGGCTGTGACAGTCGTCTTTTGTCAAATACAATGCAATCAAGCCTTCTTTTAAAAATCAATAATGCTTTCAGAGGTAACCATCTCACTTGGTAACGAGTTCCAAGGTCGAACCACTCGTTGGCTGAAAGAAAACTTTCTGAGGTTCAATCGCGTGCGTTCGCTATTAACCTTGTAAGGATGACCACGCAGATGAGTTGTGCAGGCAAAGTCGAAGAAATCCTCCGATCTCAGGGTGGAATCATGGCCCCGGATAATCCGGAATGTCCAGAGCAGGCTACACCGTAAGTGCCTGTAGGAAAGAGGAAATAAGTCAAGCTTTTTTTCAATCTTTCTTGGTACGGTAAAGTCTTAAGACCGTCAACCATCTTCGTTGCTCTCCGTTGCACCCTGTTCGAGGAGGTCAACATCTTTCTTCATCCACGGTATCCAAGCTGGTACTCCGTAATCTAAATGTGGTCTCACAAAGGCGCCATAGACTTTTCCGAATAGATCAGGGGGAATATTTTTAAACGCACGTCTGATCCAATGTAGTGTACATGTTGCCTTCTGGACTGCTTTCTTACAGTGTTCTGAGGGCATCAAATTCACAGTTGTCCACATGCCCAGATCTTTGTATGCTTCGACCTCTTTTAATGCAGTGCCATTAATAAAGTACTGGTGTCTCAGAGATACTTTTTTCGACCGGCGCTTAGATGTAGGATCACGCACTTGGATACATTGAACTTAAGAAGCCACGTAGCCGACCAGGCACTTAGTTTGTCGATATTCGATTGTAACCCTTTTGCGTCATCAGCGCAGCTGACTTCAGTCCATATTTTAATGTCATCTGCAAACATGACAGCTTCACAATCTAGGTCGTTGAGACAGTCGTTCACGTAGATTAGGAAGAGTAGGGGGCCCAAAACAGAACCCTGTGAAACACCACTTTCTACTTTTACCCATTCTGAGCTAGAGTTTCCAACAACAACTCTCTGTACTCTGAAAGACAAGAAACTCTTGATCCAATATGGCGGGGTCATCCCTTTAAACTGCAGAGGAAGTTGGTCTACACGGACGTCCGTCGGAACGCATTTTTACAGAGGGTTCGTTGGTGCATGAAACGGACTCCCTGACGAGGTGGTCCTTTCAGAAACTGTTGACACATTTAAATTCAAACTGGATGCTAATTTGCCGAGAAAGTATTGTAGATATAATGAAGCTTGCCTCAGTAGTGGCAGCTTATGCCTAGCCCACACATATTTTATTTTATTTTATTTATTGCCAGTTTACAGGCAAGGTCCAAAAAATATATACAGTAGAGGGTTAAGCTGGCAGTGAAAAAAACTCCTGATCGTTGTTTTAGGTGTTTTCAGGAGAAAAAACTGCAGCTTATTGAGTAATCAAAGTTCTGGACAGGGACGCGTTAACACAGGTGCCCGGTGAAGAACCTCTCCATTCAGTGTTACGGATCCGGTATTCTGCACCAGCAGGTATGTCAGCGAGTGGCTGTTCGCTGTCGACTGAGAATTAAGCCGATTGAGGTCTGCAGAGCCAGTAATATTGCCCTCAGAATGAAGTCCGGCACCAGATTCAGAGTCCATGAACGCCATCAGAACCGAAGAGAGCTTCCATAGAGTCAGCACCCAAAATATCGATGACCTTACGTTTTCATTTTTCAGAGTTATTGCTGAAAACGTTTATTCTTTTATCATTTTTTAAAGGTGAATAGGGAGATCAAGGGTGAAAGCCTAATTCCCTCAATAAAGTGACTTAAAGTGACTTAATGCGATTTCGGTCTAGTTCCAGAAGGATAATTAGGTTTGAATACCAGTACTTCATCAGTTTTCACCAACTCCAGGAGGTTAATAGTCTAAAGGACTTGGGTATATGGAAAACACCCACTCTCAAACCATCATCGCACTGTGCGAATATGGCAAAGAAAGCTATGTGTATCTTAGGCACAATCTGGAGATCGTTCGTTAATTTTGAGGAAGAGCTTTTAGGGCGCGTGTTTGGAACATTTATCCGGCCGGTGTTGAAATATTGCGTTCATGCGTGGCACCCTTGGACGAAACAGGACTACGCGCTTCTGGAGAAAGTTCAACGGAGGGTGACGAAACTAGTCAGCATATTGGAATTCCTACGCTATTTGGGCCGACTAGAAAGACTTAAAATTTTCCCTCTCTCTTTTAGGCAATACAGAGGGGATATGATCTTAGTCTTTAAACTGGTCAGAGGAGTTGATTGTGCTCTTCAGATGGCCGAATTTTTTGAATAGGCAAACATGACAAGTTTCCGAGGTCACCAATACAAACTGAAAAGAAAAGACGCAAAACTTGAAGTGCGGGCCAACTTCTTTTCCCAACGGGTGATTGATGAATGGAACAAACTGCCAGCCTCAGTTGTTCAGGCTGAAAGCGTAGAAATGTTTAAAAGAAGACTTGATGCATTTTTACATTATGGACATATACTAAGTCGACAGCAATGATCGATATACTAAAACGACTATCGCCATGTTACATTTGTTAATTTTGCAAGTGTCTATCTGTAAATAGTGTTTTCAAAGGCTATGCCTATTTTTCCTTCTATATACTGAATTATACTGAAAGAATGTAAACTCCCGGAATAATGGAAGTTTGCATTGATCGCCCCGATCTGTAAAGGAGGTTCACAACTAGACTATGAAAAGTACTTCCCTAGCGTAGCGTGTAAAATAATTGAGCATAGTATCAAGAGGCATTTAATATGATATCTGGAGAACAACCAAATCCTATGCGATGTCCAACACGGCTTCCGTCCAGGAATTTCCTGTCTGCCTAATGCCCTTTATTCGCACGAAAAATGCAAAAAGGCCATAGATAAAGGTTATCCAGTCGATGTTGCATTTTGGAATTCAAGAAGGCCTTTGATAGCGCACCACACGGGCTTCCTTTACAGAAGATTTGGAACGTAGGAATTCGAGGAAAACTTTTCAATTGGATCAAGAGTTTACTGTCTTTCAGAGTAAAAATATTTGTTGTTTGAAACTCTTGCTCGGAATTGGCAAAAGTAGAAAGTGGTGTTCCACAGGGTTCTGTTTTGGACACCCTCCTATTCTGGTCAAACATTTTTCAGCGATTGAAGTTGACCTTATTTTCTCTAAGCATGAGCACTCAGCTCAATATTTGCAAAAAAAACAAGTTGTTTATCTGTAGGGATAAAACCCCAATGGAACGTCGGGTTTCACCCTCATTAGCAAACAAGAAGCCTTGGTCTACACCTTCAATACCAAAAGTTATCTCAGAGGTTTGTCCTGTAGCTAAAGCAAGCCCATGGCCCTCCGGATCGACTGGAATTCCGATTCCAGCTGAATCTTCACCCGTTAACCTTGTTTCTGGTTTGAGGGAAATTGTGTCAACTCCATTTCTTTCTCATCCCAAGCAAACCATGCCTGCTATACCTACCGAATCTACTAACCCTAAGAAAACTCCTAGTAAATCTAAATCTGTGGCTAATCCAGGCTTTAAAATCAGCAATGGCATTACCGATGGGAAACCTGCTAACCCCTCAGCATCTACAACAGCTGCGAACGCTAACGTTAGCATCTTTCCCAACCCAAAAATTGTCCGAAATCCACAAATATTTAACGCTTCTAATTATGCTACCAGTTTTTCGAAATCATTTATTCCTTTTTCAAATGCACGTTTTCCGCCAATTTTTGCTAACGTCCATCAAAATCTCATTTCTATGCCACCCGCTATCTTTCAAACGCCACAATATAGCCTTCCCTTCCAAGGTTTTCATCCAAATATGCCGCTGTACAATAATCTCACTTCTCTTAACAGTAACTTTTCGACAAATTGTAGACCAGAGCAATTTTGTTTCCCACCTTTCGTTTCTTCTTTCCAGTTTTCTTCTCCGCCACCAAATTATCCTTTTTAAAAAATACTGATGAGCGTAACCTGCCGCTCAGGAATACGCTCAGCTTAGTTTCACTCAATGCGAGGTCAGTTGTAAATAAGATGGCTGAGCTTAGAACAGTAGCCTTTGAGCTTGATCCAGATGTGCTGTGCATCACTGAATCCTGGGCTCACTCTCTTATTTCGGACTCAACGCTTGCTATAGATAATTTCAATTTGTACCGACAAGACCGCGCTGAAAAACGTGGCGGTGGTTGCCTCCTTTATATTAAGTCATCCTTTGTACATTTCCCTTTTCATCTGAACATTTCGTCTTTTTTTCTGGAAATGTATGCTTTGCTTCAGTCATCCTCCCGCACAATAAAAAAGCGGTAATTTGCTGTGTCTATAATCCTCCGTGTTATTCTGGCAATGAAAGCGAGCTCTGTGAACTATTTGAAAAAGTTGCAGACACTCAGTTTGATGTCACAATAATCGTAGGCGATTTTAATCTGCCAGACATTGACTGGCAGGCCATTTCCTCTCCGCCTAAACATCAGAAATTGGTCGATAATATTAACTATTCAAACATGTCCCAACTGGTCAGATCAGTTACTAGACATGACAACATTTTAGATTTAATTTTTACAAACGATGTCCACCCTCTCTTTATGAATTTTCATCATGATCTATTAACAAGTGATCACGCAATAATTCACTGTTGTTTTCCAGTTCCCCTTCTTGCGAAGCCTGAGGTTAAATGCAATAACCTCGACTTTGCTAACATAAAACCATGAAACAGTAAATAATTTCGTAAGCACTCTAGATTGGCATAGCATATTCTCAATCAACGATCTAAACTTTTTTTCCGTGAGCTATTGCAGAGCCTCACAGAAAAAAATCCAGGCTTTTATCCCGTTTAAGATTTTTAATCCAAATGCAGCTTCTTCTACTGTTCCGCATTTTTCTCCAGAACAGACTTAAAAAAATTACGAAAGCAACTTAAAGATTCATCTAAAAGCCTTTGTCAGTTCATTTAAGGATTGCACAAATATTTGAATTAGCATCGAGAATAAGGCTCGCGCGAGATAAGCGTAGGGAGTCTCGGGCACTAAGTGATGCCAATTCATCCAAATCTGTTGCTCAAATCTTTCATGTTCGGTCATCGGCTAAGCGTCCGAATGTAACTCCGCCCTTACTCGACTGTAACAGAAAATTTGTTGCAGATGATTTGGGCAAAGCAGAATTGTTAAACTCGTTTTTGCCAACCACTTTTACCACTGAAACTAGCCCCACTCCCACAATTCCTCTGCTTTCAAATTCGCTTCTAACAACTATTAATTTCTCGCCTTCATGTATTCAAAAAGAAATAGCTCACCTAAAAAATTCAAATTCAGTTGGAACTGATAACATTCCAAACTCACTTATTAAACAGTAAAGGGATTTTCCACCTTTACTAAGCAAGTTATTCTCAGTATTTCTCGAAAATGGTTTCTTCCCCGATTATTGGAAAACTTCTATTATAATACCAGTTTTTAAATCTGGTTCCCGCTCGCACATTCATAACTATCGCGGTGTTCATAAAACGCCCTCTCTTGCTAAACTCTTCGAAAAACTAATTGCAAAACAAATCACGGATTTTTTTGCATAAGCAATAAAATTATCAACTTTTTCCCCAACACGGCTTCTACCGGACCGTTCTTGTGAAACCTGCCACATGTCTTTTCTAAATCTACTAACCTCTCTTCGTAATGATCATCTATCTGTAGTAGTTATCTATTTTGATCTTAGTAAGGCATTCGATAAGGTGCCTCATAAACGACTTCTAGCTAAACTGGAAGCTATAGGATTTCGTAGTCCCCTTACTGACTTTATTAGATCATACCTAAATGATCGAAAACAAAAGGTTTTAGTAGGGTCCTCATACTCAAGTGCTACCCCGATTGTTAGTGGTGTCCTTCAAGGTACCGTATTAGGTCCTTTTGTTGTTCTTACTGTATATAAATGATATTTCATCGATAGTTAAACCTTCTCAATCTTTTATTTATGCTGATGACCTCAAATGCGTGTATTCCTTCTCTAATTCTACGACCGAACGATGCCTAGAACAAATTCATTCAGACTTAGACGCTCTTTTCGGCCTGGAGCTCCACATGGCTAATGGAGTTCTCATCTACTTAGTGTCGCTTCATGAGTTTTGGGCCTGTAAGGCTGCCGCAACCTTTATTTTTGAAGGTTGCCATATGATTGAATGTTCCTCCATCAAGGACTTGGGCTTAAGCTACACCAATAAATTAGATCTTTCGCTCATGCCGATAGAATAACGGCCAAAGCTGCTCAGATTTGCGGCTTTATTTCTTAAAATTTCTACCTTCCTGAAATTAAATTAAGACTTTATCGTATGTTTGTACTTCCCATTCTTGAATTTTGCTGTACTTTATCTGGTTTGATGAACGAATCTAGCCTTTTAAAAATTGAAAATGTCCGAAGACATTTCACACAAAAACTCCTATTTCCGACTCTTTTAACTACTTCCTACTCAACAAGATGCCAGCTAACGAAGCTAAAATTTATTTTGGTCAGGAGACTTGAAGCAGGCTTTTGTCTCCTTTTCTGACTAAAGAATAGCTCAAATCTCCTCAAGCTTTCTGTAATTACCCCCGTTAGTCTTCCTTATAACCTAAGAAATTCTGCACTAATTTTACCTCCCTCTGCATTCTCCACGTGTAAACGCTCTCTCTTCTTTGCTTCTAGGTATGGTTTTCTTTTGAATAGCTTGCCAATGGAAATTAGATAGTTAACTAGTCTATCTGCATTCAAGCGAAGACTGCACATTTATCTTAACACTGATTCTATTAACCTTTTATTTTCCTCATCTTTTCCCAGTAGCTTTCCCCATGACTCGGAGAAAGGACCATCGGGAATTTGAGTTACCCTCTTGAAACTATATTTACGCTACCTCGAGATGCCCATGAACTATAATGTCTCCTTATATCACCCGTCCTCCAAACGATGACGTCATTCGGACGTACAAATTCGGTGGTCCACAGTCTTACATGCTGCGGTTTCTTTGGATACTTACCATCATCAGAATTCAATTCTGGATCCTATGATGCTGAGGACTTAAGTTCATTGACGCATTTTCGTGAGATTCTGTTTCATACGCCTAAGTGATCAAGAACGAATCACCTCGACGTTTCATTATCTCATTCTGAAATGCTACTGCAGTATTACCCTATTCTACCACCTGACCATTTTTTCCTAAGCAGTTTTTTTCTCCTACCTTCTATTCGAAAATGAAGGCCTATTGAACTCTGCCTCCATTTTCATGGTAGGAGTTTTTTTCACTGCCTATTTTTTCTAGTTCACCATTAATTTTAAAACATTGCTAACTGTTGTCATAGCAGGACAAGTTATGAATTTGTACATTTTATCTGCACACATTGTCATAACTTTATTTCGTTACTAATGTTTGCTTAGACAGTACCTTCCCGGTGCTAACCAAATATAAATTCTAAATTCTAATCTACATGAGCGACTGTCTCAATGACCACGATTGTGAAGTTTTCATGTTTGCAGATGACATAAAAATATGGACTGAAGTCAGCTGCTCTGATGACGCAAAATGGTTAAAATCGAATATCGACAAACTAAGTGTCTGGTCGGTTAGGTGGCTGCTTAAGTTTAATGTATCAGAGTGCGTGATTCTTCAAATAAGTGAAGGTCGAAAAGTAACTCTGTAACACCAGTAATTTATTAATGGCACTATCATGCTTTCGACCTCGCAGATATGAGCTTAATTAGTAACTCTTTGGACTCATTGGACTGGCAGCATCTCTCCTCCATGAACGACGCAGCAAGTCTTTTTGACTTCATGTCAGTCGTTTCAAATAACATCCTGGAGCTTGTGCCAACCAAAATAGTCAAGCCCTACGTCTCGGTATCCACCGTTCCTCACTTTCTTTTGCCACGACTTAAGAAATTGAAGAAGCAGTTGAAAGATCAATATACTATTTCGTTATCTGTACATCTTAGGATCGCAGAGATTTTTGAATTAGCCTCTAAGATTTGCTGACGAGGAAGAATACTACAGTACTGTGACATCTACAAACAAAACAAGCATGGTGTCATTCCCAATGGATACAGTAAGAAAAACCCTGAAACAGCTAAAGCCCACTAAATCACCTAGCCCAGATGGTATATCCGCAAATTTTCTCAATGAACTCACAGACCAGCTGGCCTCTCCGCTCTCCAAGATATTTGAAAGTTCGATGGAGGCGGGGGCTCTGCCTACCGAGTGGAAGATAGCCAACATAACCCCCATCTATAAAGGAGGAGAGAGGACATCACCAAACAGTTTCCGACCAGTCAGCCTTACAAGTATCCGTTGCAAAATGATGGAGAAGATAATCAAAACAGAACTGATGAGGCATCTTGAAGAGAATAACTTGCTAAGTTCATATCAACATGGATTTCGAAGTGGTCGATCCTGCCTAACAAACCTGCTCTCATCCATGGAAAGTTGAACAAAATCATTAAAAATAGGTTTTTCAGTCGATGCGGTCTACGTTGACTTTAGCAAAGCCTTTGACGGGGTTCCACACAGACGTCTGATCTTTAAGCTGCGTCAAATGGGTGTGACTGGCAACCTACTCAAACGGTTGGCCGACTTTCTCACAGGCAGGCACCAGCGTGTTTGTATTGGAGACGCCAAGTCTCACTGGGAAACCGTTCACAGTGGAGTTCCACAGGGCAGCGTTCTGGGTCCCATTTTATTTCTGATATACGTTAACGACTGCTTGGATTGTCTGACATGTGAGTAGGTAATGTTCGCTGACGATCTGAAGTTATGGAACTCGATTGAAAAACCGGAGGATGCGCGGAAATTACAACAAAACTTACATCGCTTGCAAACATGGTGTGATGAGTGGCTGCTGAACCTTAATCTTAACAAATGCCAAATAATCCGACTGCGGTCTAGTTTCAGAAGGATGATTAGGTTTGAATATCAGTACTTCATTAGTGGTCACCAACTCCTGGAAGAAAATATTCTTAAGGACTTGGGTATATGGATAACACCCACTCTCAAACAATCGTCGCACTGTGCGAATATCGCAAAAAAAAGCTATGTGTATCTTAGGCGCAATCAGGAGATCCTTCGTTAATTTTGACAGAGAGCTTTCTGGGCGCGTTTTTGGAACATTTATCCAGCCGGTGTTGGAATATGGCGTTCAGGCGTGGCGCCCTTGGACGAAACATGACTACGCTCTTCTGGAGAATGTTCGACGGAGGGCGAAGAAACTAGTCAGCGTATTGGAATGCCTACCCTATGAAGGCCGACTAGAAAGACTCTCTCTTATAGGCAATACAGAGGGGATATGATCTTTAGTCTTCAAACTGGTCAGGGGAGTTGATTGTGCTCTTCAGATGGCCGACTTTTTTGAATTTGCAAACATGACAAGTCTCCGAGTTCACCCATACAAACTGAAAAGAAAATACGCCAAACTTGAAGTGCGGGCCAACTTCTTTTCCCAACGGGTGATTGAAGAATGGAACAAACTGCCAACTTCGGTTGTTCAGGCTGAAAGCGTTGAAATGTTTAAAAGAAGACTTGAGGAATTTTTACTTGATGGACATATATTTAGTTGACAGCAATGATCGATATACTAAAACGACTATCGCCATGTAAAATTTTCTTATCTTGCTGGCGTTTATCTGTAAATAGGGTTTTCAAAGGCTCGGGCTATCTCCCTTATATATACTGAATTATACTCATTTCTGGTGTTTCATATGGTGTTCACGTAAAGCAACAAGTATCCACTTTGTTTTTACTTATACCTAGGTACTAGTAATGAAGAGGCCCTCTGGGCCTTAAATATACAATTAATTTATTTATGCATAGTTCAAAAAAGAGAATAATTTTATAGCGCACAGGATCTTTTTTAATGTTAACAAATGATAGAATAACAAAATGGGAATAGGATGGCACAAACTACAATTGAGGAGCTGTAAATCGAGCCATTTGTAGTGCGAGGTGGTAACGAATGATCAGTCAGATACCGGGGAGGAGTGTAGCGCTGTCAGAAACTGCGGGTGAGGGTCACGGAGATGCTGTAGGTAAGGGGCATGTAAGACTGAACGAGAGTGATAACAGGGGAAGATATTAGCGACAGGGAGAGATGGAACACCGGTCAACGATTACACCTTTTTAATCCGGTATTGGCGCGATTAGTGTTCCTTGTAAATGCAAACAATTATGTTGGTTTCGTGGTCCGTTACAGACTGTCAAACACTTGAGATACCACCCTCGCGGCTGGACGTGCCCTCTTCCAGCTGCCAACTTTTTCCAACCCCTGCTCCGATAGTTCCGTGCAGAATAGACTATCCTCCCAACTGGCGGTTTACAACTTCTCCCTTTCTATATGGAACAAAGCCTGAAGATCGTAACAGCTATGGTCTCCCCCAATCACTTAAACCCCTGTGATAAGTATACCTTCATTTAGTTGCCTCGAGGTGTTGAGGATGTTGTAAACGGATGTCACCAGACAAGTTCGTGAGTTCGAAATGCAGCGCAATCAGCTTGGATGAGTTACCTGGAAGATAGTAAGGATTTATATATTTAAAGAATGAATTCGTTCCTGCGTCGCCAAACCGGTGAAATATTTCGTAATTTACAATGGGTTCTCTACATATCCTCCTATAAGCCAACGTGGGAAAGTTCAATCTTTACAGGCAAGCTTCCTTGTGTGATACTAGGATTTTTAAAACCCAATCCCGCTAAAAAAGTTTAAACTCGCAATTCCGTTGTTCGAGGAACAGATGACTAAGAGATTCCGAGGCTGATATCTTTTATGAATCCCAAAAACTCTGAACTTCGTTTTAATAGTTGATTACCTTCGAACTAGCCAATACAGATCCCAGTATTCTTAACGCGCCTTGTGAGATTGGCTGTTTGATCGGTCCATTTATTGTTTCCTAGTTTACCTCACAAAATCCTGGCCATAGGGATCTACAATCATGCTTGATTTTATGAAATATTATGTTCGAAGCAAGAGGAACAAAATATGGTCGTGAGTTCCTTATTGGTTACTTTTTAACAAATTTATAATGATATCACATGGATTCATCTTTTAAAGATGGGGACCGGGGTCTCTTCATCTAGAACTACCAGGCAAACATCTCATCGTGCAGTATCGTTGTAAAAGTTACTCAAATATTAGTTGGACTCCTATCGTTTGTATAATTTCAACGCCAGAGCAGCTATAACGTTCCAAATACTTATCCAAGTGCAGATTTGGACACGTGTAAGCTAGTTATCCACTCTTCGCGAAAAGACGTGCTAGGTTAAGTTAAAACTACGGTTCAGACGGCCTTCCCATATAGGGCCCAAAATCATGTAGTAAGTCGTAAGTAATCATCTGTCAATGCTTAGAATAGCGTCCTTGTAAGCTCGTCAACAGGGGGTTTTTCTGAGGAAAATAAGGCTTCGAGAGTTTTCTCACGGCAACAGACATAACTCATAAGCAGCATGGACGTTTAAAAAGGACCACAGTCCAAAAGATAAGGGTTTTTACTTAGATCGTGGTTCACATTCAGAAACGGCTATATGGGTTTCGACTGCCCACGCTGTAGCGGAGACGGCAACGTGCCGACCTTGCAGAAACAAGAAAAGGCTGATTTATTTTTTTCTGCAAGGGTACCTCCGAAAAATCGTTTAACCTCAAGTGAATCCGTTTAGTCCACAAGCCAGTTTTTCATGTGTTGTGAAGCCCTGAAAAGGGTTATTGAAGGAAATCGCCCTATCCTTCACACTTCGTTTATCTAGGATTCGAGGTTGCCCGTAATGGCATAGGCTATCATAGAGCTAAGAACCATCCACAGGAAGTGTATAATCAAGTTGCTTGTCGTTACTATAGCGGCACACTGTCCCTCTATATTTTGTGTTCTGCTATATTTTAACATCAATCAAGTTTACTTTTGTGACCGGCCTTTTTACACGCATTCTCGTCACTTCTCTTAGTTTATCAGTTTATATTCGGCATTTACCACATTTAATCTTTGCTGTTTAAATTCTAGCGGTCATATTGTTTGTATCGTTTTAGTCTCTGTGGGTTGTCTGTCAGCTGTCCCGTCCGCAAAAATTCTTTTCTACGTCTGTTTAGCTCTCCGATGTTTAGCCTAGGTTTCGTGCCTCAGTAGGCTCTACCAGAAAAGCAATAGAATACTCAGAACTTCTTAATTCTCAAATAAATACTTGGCTCTTACCGTCAACTAACCGGTTCACTCGATTTTTCTAAGCGTGACCTCGAATTGCATTTACTCGTCTTCTGAAAACTCTTTTACCAGTCTTTTATGTACCATTTTCGCATATTCACCAGCAAAGTTTTCTTTCTATATCGAAGCGAATAAACTGGGAGCCCGATACTTCGTTGCGTATTTGGAAGGGCCGGATTTTCGTCACATGGATCATCTTTTTAAATTCTTCTATATATTTTGCCACATAAGATTTCTGAGTTCCGTTTTATTTCTGCCAGTCTTGTATTTGTCGCTGACGCAATCACCATTTGACTTTAAATGGCAGAGACTATGACGTTGAGTCAGATTGGTACTATGAAATGAAGTGCGGAACTTAAGAATGTGCAACATCTACCCTCCATCAGTTGCTAACATAGAGGAAGTATTACACGTTTATGCTGTCGGGGTTCATCGAAACATGTTCTTTAAGGCTTAATGTGTCATCCGTTTCGTCACATTTGATAGCATAGTTTTATTTCTTCCGTTGTTTCTTGGCTGGAAACAGGCATGATAGTCAAACGAATATTTGGGTCAGGCATGCATCCAGCTTACTCCGCTGCCTAATCGGGCTTCATGCCTCTATATTCCAAGGGAAATACGCACAACGTTGGTCCGAACGATGTCTTTTGGGCAGATCGGTTCGCTACTGGCACGAATATCGTCTATATCGCCATGAATCTGCACGTGCCTCTGCACTACTATTAACGAACATAAGTTAAACAGGACAAGTACTACGCCGTTCAGTTATATTATTAGTAATGAGAAACAAGATAGCCAGCTGCTCGAGCTTCGGTGTACTCCAATACAGATATCTCTGTTAAGTTATATGCGCCGATGTTTGCAATAAGTTGTCTCGCTGTTCATCATTTACTATTTTAAAAAGAATAAATCGATATTCAGTCTGTCGTTTAACAAGGTTTCATTCTTCCACACATCCCGCTACACTGGGCTGTTTATTTGATCCTCGGGGAGTGTCTACGAGGTTATTACTCTGTCATATTTGTAGCCAGCTAGCTATGATGACCTGCAGAATGCAGTCGCAGTGCGAATGATGTCGCCAAATCTGTCGGTT
Organism: Schistocephalus solidus; assembly: GCA_017591395.1. Taxonomy (NCBI): domain Eukaryota; kingdom Metazoa; phylum Platyhelminthes; class Cestoda; order Diphyllobothriidea; family Diphyllobothriidae; genus Schistocephalus; species Schistocephalus solidus. The sequence continues at coordinate 13,955 of WEDG01000102.1, forward strand.
CATTCGTAAAGGTGTTATCTAGCGGCATTTCTATTTAGAGGGCACCTTTTGGAATTAGTGGTTATCAGCTTGAAGGAGTAGACAGTTACAAAGACGATCGAGTAGAGCTACTACTTAATTGATAGAGTAAGGATGGCGTTGCTCTCCTAGTCATTAATACTTTCTGAACTTCCGCAAGCCTTGAAAGACGTTTGTGGACACATCACAATACATCTATGATCATCTGTTTTTTTTTCGGTCCCCATCGTGCGGAATACAAGTGAAAATCGTCTTTTTCTGAGAAATATCTTTCGTGGAAATAACTTCAGCTTAGTCTGAAATGAGACACCTCGCACTCGTCACATAAGTCGGGCTACCAAAGGGTACGGCTGAGATGGGTCTAATTCACGCCATCTGTAGCGCGCCCCACGAGTCCGGTGTTCCTAGCCCTAATTTGACGTCGCAGCCTACTTGGTGATGGTGAATTTGAGGCGAGTTCGAAACCTGACTTAACAAGTTCCTTCAGAACATAGATGTGGTTTATGGATCTTTGATCTGTCGCTGGAGAAGAGGATGAGTCGAGCTCTCTAGATTCGCTGCCGCAGTTCGCCACGAACCGTGAGGTACAATCGTTGATATCATTAAGCCCTCTCAAATCTTAGCCGAGCCAAGCGTATAAACGAATTGCTGTGTGTAAGAGAGAGTGAAACTTATAGTTAACATTGGTTGAAAGAAGACAGATATATGAACGTTATTTGCAAAAACAAGGGAGACTGAAATGTTCATTTATGGCTCATTGACCGTCTTCAGCCAGTCATACCCAATCCCAGGTGGTGCACCACCCGAGGCTCGAACTCGCGACCTGTTGATCAGAAGTCCTATGTGAACGGCCAAGTCATCACCGTATCAATTAGGACCCCCCAGCGGCGATCGCGCGACCTGCTTATTGCATGGCCACTGCATATTATAAATACAGCGCATCTTGTGCCTCTACCACCCTTATCTGCCACTATCTTTGATGATGGGTTCGAGTGAGAATCCGAAACGTCAGGTTAATAACCTTCTTGTTCCAGCGGTCACATATCCTCCTGACCTACTTAATGGAAGTCGCCTGCTCGCTTCTATTAGTGCCACCATTTTGTCAGTAATTATGTCTGTCTGTACACGTACACGTCTCCCTTTTAATCGGCCCCAGCAGTTAGGATTAAACAAGACTCTTAGTTTATCAACTGCTATAGTAACTCGATTATTGTGATTTTTATAAGAAGAGGAAGTCGTAATCTGACCCCTACACTAATGTGTGTAGATCGCCCTTAGCGTTTGGGTGCACCAACGAACTTGAATGCGAGTCCCTTTGTTCCACCAAAAAAAAATCCTTGCGACACTGAAAGCCGGGTTTGACTCTGCGCCAATTTCACTATTGATGGCACCTCATTCATTTGTTGCATGTCATATCGTTGATGGAAGAGCAAAAATTAGTGCTCCATTTTTGTCTGCCAGAAGCCCTTGATATCATTATGTAGTTATTTATTATCCAACTGTTAATGTTACTGCTAGCTCTGCTCGTGCCGAGCAGGTGCACTCTCGTAACGCTTGTTTGACTGTCAGTAGAGAAAATTTTGTAAAGTAGGCGCGATGGTGGTATTTAATTGGACCTCCTACAGGGGCTCGTTCAACCTCCAGTTATTTATTCTAGCTTATATTTGATAGTCATCACTGTTGGTTTGTCTCTTGATCGTTTTTCTGACGTGGGTTTTGTCAACTGTATTGAGCAAACTATTAAAATGTTGAGGCGGTCTTAAATAGAAAAATTTGAAGACACTTTTCGATAACAGTCCAGCAGCTCATTAACTCTCGCCCCAGTTCTTATAATGTTAAGTTACACTGTCTTAAGCCAAAAAAAGTCAATTGTTGTTAGTGTGGAAACGCTACATTAGGCTGATGCATTAATCCATATCTGACTTACCTTTTCGTTGACAGTTCACAAGCGTATACTTGACTGCCGTCAGAAAATCGACACGTGTTCTGTTTTAAGGAAATCTCACAAGCCCAACTCTTTTTGCGTTATTTTTCAAGCCGCGTCCGCACAAATGCCCATTAGAACCTACCAAAATGCGGCTCTTCCCCATAATTTTCCACAAAGCAACCCCACTGGGCCCTCGTCCTCCACCACCACCGCTGCTACTGACCCTTTTCAGTCGTTGCCCAACGAACTTCTCCTGCGCATCTTCAGCCATCTGGACGCAGACCAGCTGCTTATTTGTGGCCGCGTCTGTCGACGCTGGCGCGCTGTCTCAGGAGATTGGCATTTGTGGCAGGCCAAGCTGCTGGAGGCGATGGGCAGCCAGTGGTGCACGATTGTATGTCACTCACGTCCCCGTCGTGTCCTCTCCTTGCGTGATCCCAGCGCCGTGCACCCTCGTGAGATCTACCAGTTCCTCCTTCAGTTCATTCCCAAGTGTCAACTAAATAGCTCTCCTCAACAAGCCGCCAATGCCGATGCCCTCACAGTCACCAACACCGAGCAACGCTCAGGCAGTTTACCATCAGAGCCGGATGATGGTGAGGATGGGGGTGCACGTACCACCGGCAGTGGTGGCACGGGTCCTCGCTTGATGCCTTTTTCAGCTATCCTCAGTGCCTGGTGGGGTCAGCTGCGCAATGCATTCCCCTTCCCCAACCGCTCTGCCGCGGCCAGTGAGGCTTCAGCCCGCCCGCGTTTTGTCCTCTTCGGTCCTGGCTTTGACCACAGGGACACCAACCATCTCTTTCGCAAAATGGTGGATGCACGAACAAAGTCCTTTGAGCCCATCGACATGTTCATTGGACACATGGGTTTTGGATCGGGCATCACCCTGCGCCTGTCCGCACAAGCCCAGGAAGCTGTCATGGACTCTTCCATCTGCTCCTCTCACGACAGTCTTCTGCCCCCTCGGACCACGGGCAACCACCAGCAGCACCCGCAGAAACAAGGCAAACGTACGCCTGCCTCCTCGCCTCCCTCCCCATCACCTTCCCCACCACAAGGCCGGCACTCCTGTCTTTCGCGTCCCAAGTCTGTTTACCGAGCCTCTTCCACCCTGCCGTCGCACAGATCTCCCGCACCTCCGCCAACATCACCCTGTGCTTTTGATTTTCAACCCTTTGGGGTGCATAACGCTGAGTTTCCTTGTCATTGCCACAAGTTATACGACTTCACATTCGACCTCTCCTTCCTCTACTCTTTGCCCGCTCACCTAAATCACGTCTTTAATGATCAGTACTCCCGCCTCTGTGTAAGTCGCCTCTTTGTTCACTCATCCTCCGCCGGCCACGGGGAGCTGCCACCGGAGCTGGATTTCCTCTCCAGCCTCACAGTTACGGAGGAGATGCGAGAACTGTGTCGCACCATCGACGGACTCATCTATGCCATCGATGCGCGTGAATCTGCTGACCAGTTGTCGCACCTGTACTTTGAACTAAGTTCTGTCCTCCGAGGTTTCCCGCCGAAAGTGGCCAACAGGATACCCATTATTATTCTGTATATCATGCCCAAAGAGGCCATCAAGCTCTCAGTCCAACGCTCCGAGCAGCCTGTTCTGGTGCAGCCAGAGCTAGTCAATCGAGACAGCTACAGTGGGGCAGAATACACAGCCGCCTGGCATGATTCTCTTCTCCTGCCCATCTCTGCGCTGCGGCTGTTTGAGTTCTCCAATCCCTGGCGCCTACAGAAGTGCTCCAGCAATGATATCAAGACCTTAATTCAGGGCATAATGTGGTTGCACGTCAAGCATCAGTGCTCTTGAAGGTGAATTGCCGGAGGACATAGAAGCGCCCAATGGAAGTATACCACTGAAATGTGCACATTCGAGGTCTGGATGATGATTATACGACTCATTCTGTGATCAGTCAATGGTGACTGGAAAACTTGTCTTTCAAAGCATCTGCCTGACCCAACTTCGTTTACTATTTCCCTTATATGCCCTTCCCCTGGTCTCATTTCGGAAGCGAGTGTGCGTGTCTGTTTCTTGAATGCTACGCTGCAACGGGTAAGGAAGACAATGGTGAAAAGATTTGTCTTTTATAATCTCGCTTTCATTCCATTTATGGTTTTCTTACCAACCCGAGAGGAATCTTTCGGCCCCCACCCCGCCATACGAAACCAGCCCTCTATTGTTGATGTTGTCTTTGTCCAGAATTGAAAATCCTTTTCACGAGCATGCATCACCACTCCATATAAGACAGGAAAAAAAAGAGAGAGAAAGCATCGTCAAATCCGCCGCGGTGTTCGTACCATCCATTTGTTTTTTTTCTTTTGAAACCACCAGTTTTCTGGTCTACATATCTTTGAAAGAGTTCCCCTATTCCTTTGAAGCCTATTCCGTTTGCTTATTTGCTGCCGTCTTGACTGGGAGTGCCCTTAATACAGTGCCACCAGAGCCTCGGTTGCGTTTCTTGGCTTTTTATCCCTGTGACTTCGTACGGGTCTAAGCATTAAGTGTTCGCAGAGCACTACAATCATCAGGCCGAATCTCGGGTTGTAGGAAAAGGGCAAAGGGCACATTTGGGAGGAATTTCAAAACTTTTTTGGGCAGCATTGGCCACTGGCGAAGCCAGGGCTAGTGTTGAATGTGTCAATTCTGCCGGAGATAAAGTGAGACAGTGGTGGTCGCTACTTTCGTAGGTTTGTAGAGCGAGTCAATATTCCGATTGGTGTGTTGCATTAACTTAGGGAGGTAGTGTCTACTGGCCCATGCTGCGTCGGCCGAGGGGTGGCACTTGGGCAGTTGCGACTGAACTAACGTGCGTGTCCGAGTGGCAGTCGGTCAAGGCGCTGCAGGTCAGCGGGTCTTGAAGAGCTTACTGCGACAGTGAATGACCTTGAGGCAGCAGTGGGCCTTGAACAAAGACGCCGGACAGCAATGTTGGGTGTCGGATACAACGTTGAGTTGGCGCCCCACGCTGCATTTTCCGAGTAACCTAAATGGCTCACTTGTCATTTTTGAGGAGTTCTTGTAAATGTCATGATACCCCCGAGACTCGGGACTTTGAAATTGTTCTTCTAAATACCCTCTTTTTTTCCATTCCTTCGTATTTAATACGGCCGTGACTCGGTTGGCTTCAAAAGTATTGTAGATTGTACCTCACCCGCGTGGTTATTTGTGGAGAACTTGGGCCGCCCTCTTCTCCAGCGGCAGGTGGAACCTGTCCGATTTACGAGTTAGGCAAACTCTTTTCTTCAGCAGGCTGTGGTATCTGACATACTTTGTTTATGCCGGATTATTGAGGCATACGAGTTTGAGGAGTTACCCATTTTTAACGTCCTTTAAGACTTCGTAGCTCCATTAGCTGAGGTGCGTCTAAGATTTCGATCAATTTTTCTCGCAAGTTCTTTGCGGGTTTAAGGAGATAACCCTTGGAGATAGGAATGCCGCGAAGGCAAGCAGCCCCTATGCTATCAACTGCTCTGGTCATTTCATCAGAGATCCTTGAGATATGCTGTGGCGCGACACTTCAAAGGAGTCACTTTGGAAACTAGGCTTCAGCTCAAGCTATACTCCTTTTATTGCGAAAGCAGCAGGGATAGTCGTCGCCTATGTCACTTTGGTGAAGCGGTGGGAGACGGACAAACGCAAGTCTGCGACAGGGGTAGTTTCTGTGAAGCGGTAGCTGTACTTCCTCGTGGCTTCTGTTCCTTCGTCAATACAGTATCTAGCCTACCTCATAAAATGTTAGCCGAAATTTGGAAGTGTTTTCGACTGTAATACATTTCTTATGTGGGATTGTAGTATTGGTTATCGCGTAACGCAATCCCAAGCTACTTCATTGGCACCTGCATCCTGACGTAGAAAAATGTGTGATTTCCCCTGTGTGGATGACTTATATGGCCTCTTAAACAGAACTTGAGAATAGAAGCCAACAGCAACACGGCATAGGAGACGGAAACATTTATACCTCCTGTATTATGCGCATGGGCATCTTTTTTATATGGACAGGGCGTTCCTATTCCCGTGTCTTCTTTAGGGGGTCATATAAGTAATCCCTACCGCCCTACTGTAGTCCGAACCTTCTAAACCCCACCACTGTAGTTGACAATAAACCTAGGCTGAAACCTAACCCCATTGCCCCTGGAATTTGGCCTAAGATACCTGTCTTATGGGTGATTCCTGTTCGCGCGCCCTGCATAGGAGAACATATGATTCCTCCTTACCGTTGGGCTTGGACGGGAATTATGCACAAGGCCATCTTTTGTTACTTGGGCAGAGCGTTCCTTCTTTCGAGTCCTGTTTAAGGGGTCATATAAGTAATCCTTACCGAAGACTCATAGGTGCAGGTACAGGCGTTAGTAGGGTTCAAAATTGAAAGGCTTTCCAAAACCCCAGGATAACTCTTCCTCGAGCATACAACTTGAAAACGTGGATTTTCAACCAAAGCGAGTACAATACAGGATATATTTTTAATCAACTATATCTGATTTTACAAAGCCATGAATGACCTGACATTTCGACCGTCGATTTCGATGAGGTCCACCGTATGCTCCACACCAGGTGGTGCAGGGACGGTGACTTGCGCGTGAATTAGTTTTAAGTACTAGGAGCCTTCCGCTGCAGCTACCGCACTCTCTCCTCCTCCCCCATCTGAGCCAGGTGTCAAGACAGAGACAAGATGACCGGAGATGGTGCAGGTGGATAGCGCGGCGGGAGCCGCCCCTGGGTGTACCACCACATCTGCTTCGGATCACACGGAGTGGGAGTGCCATAAAGGCCACATTAAGAAGGAGCCATTGCAGCCTGACTCTCAGTCTGCCAGTCAACCACTCCACACAAAACACACATTGGGCCGAGGTATCCCGTCAGTTTGCAACGTTCCAAGCCACGGCTTTTAGCGCACCGTGATAGTTTCAAGTGCGTCAGATTGTTTATAGTGAGGAAAATGCGTTGAGCTATTGACCTCACTCTCTCCCCAACCCCCACAATCAGACCACCGTACGAGCCAGTAAGTTGTCTGATGTGGGAGTGGGTGCTGACGGGTCGGCGTACCCGTCTTCGCGCGCCACAGCATGACCTGGCCCCCATAACCCACACACCAGGATTCAATAAATCAGGGGATATGGAGGAGCCATCGCCGTCTGACTCCCAGTCCACTGGTCAGCCACTCGACACACACAGCACATATACTGGACCAATGGCGTGGTCTGGTGTAAGCGTCAGATTGGCAGCCTTCCAAGCCACGGTTTCTAAGAAACCGTGATTTTATCGGGTACATTATGATGATTTTGAGGGTGTTGTCTATGTATTAGTGAAGATGGTGTACGCTGATGTGGCTTAGCCTCCGGTGGTTTACCGCAGGTTGTCGTGGAGGCGCATGTGTCCTAATAGGCCCATGCGGTGTGTAAATGTGCGGGAGCAGTGAGGGCAGTGGAGGTGGGCGCGTCGACTGTGTGTCGGAACCCCAGGCACTGGTTCACCAGCGTCCGTGCGACGGATTCGCAGGAGACCGACCAGGCCGATGCGTGCGTTGAAGTTGCGGGCGCATTGTGGGCAGGAGAAATCAGTAGAGGTTGGGGGGATGTCATTCGTGGTAGTGGGGGTGGCAGTGGCGGTAAGAATGGCAGGAGCGGAGGGTGTGCATGATGTATCGATGTTGTCGGTGTTGCGGTGAATTCCGCTGTAATGGATGTGCATATGACCGAATAGGCCCATGCGCTGAGTGAATGTGTGAGGGCAGTGGAGGCGGCGATCTCTGTTGTGTGTTGGTGCTCCAGGCACTGGTTCACCAGTTTATTTACGATGGATTCGCAAGTGACCGACCAGGCCGATGCATGAGGTGAATGTGCGATCGCATTGAGGACAGTTTAGGAGAGAGCCCCCGTCGCTGATAGGGGTGGTGGTAGTGAAGGTGAAGGCGTTGGTGGGTGTAACAGGCGATGAGCGGAGGGAGGTGGTCTCTATGATGGTGGGATAAATGGAATTGATGCAAGGAGTGAGGGTGGGGGATTCTGAAGGAGGGTTGGCAGCATTTAACGTAGAAGTTGGAATTTTCGGATTGTTGGTGCATTTCGTCCGAAGATGTCCAACCAGGCCGATTCGCGCACGGAAGATGCGTTGACAGCGCGGGCATGTTGGCAGGGCCTGGGCATCGATGAAGTTGGCCCGAGGCGCTGGTTACTTTTGCGCCGCTCTTTTGGCCTTGGCTGTGGAAAGACATTTGGCCTCATAGACTGCTGAGCCAGTCTTCATGGATCTTCTCCATGCAGGTCTATCCTGGGCGAAGTCTTCCCAGGTCACCGGGTTGATTTGCATTTGCTTCAGCGATTTCTTCAAAAAGTCCTTGTAGCGTCGTTTATGACCTTTCTGTCGGCGAGCACCCGTAGCGACATCTCCGAAGAAAAGTCGTTTGAGCAGTCGCTCGTCATACATTCTTATCAGGTGGCCGCTCCATCGCAGTTGCACTTGCCGCAGCATGGCGTGGATGCTGAGGATTCCGGACAGCTCCAGGACTTCCGTGTCCGGGATCCTGTCTTGCCATCTCAGCTTCAGTATTCTGCGAAGGCAGCTGAGATGGAAGTGATTCAGCTTCCTTGCTTGGATCGAGTAGACGGTCCAGGTCTCTGCTCCGTAAAGGAGTGTCGTCAAGACAACGGCCTTGTTCATCTTCAGTTTAATGTTCAGGTGAATACCGTGGCGATTCCACATGGAGGCCTGCAACGCCGAAGCCTGACTGGTTTTGGAGATCCGTTGGGCAACCTTGTCATTGATTCTCGTGTTGCGTGACAGCATGCTTTTTAGATAAGCGAAGGTTTCGACGTTTTTGAGTTGATTACCGGTGACATTGATTCGAGGAGCATTGTATTCCGCGCTGGGTGGCGGCTGGGGCATGACAACCGTTTTGGCTGTACTGATTGTTAATCCAAAATCAGTGCAGCCTGCGGCGAAGAGGTCCATACTCCTTTGCATATCCTCTTTCGTCACGGTGTTAAGAGCGCAGTCATCCGCGAATAGCAGGTCATGGACTGTAGTCCTAGACGCGCGTTGAAGCCTGCATTCTTCGACTGTTGAGAAGGTGTCCGTCAGTTCTATAGGCGATGCGGATCCCAAGCTGTTCATCACGGTAGGCGTCCATCAGCATACCCGAGAACATGAGACTGAACAGGGTGGGAGGCAATACGCAGCCCTGCTTCACTCCGTTGGTCACTGCGAATGCTTCGGATACCGTCCCGTTGTCAGTGACGCGCGCCGTCATCCCGTCCTGAAACTGACGCACCATGTGCGTGAACCGCTCAGGACAGCCCAGTTCCTGCATGACTTTCCACAATACATCGCGATTCACCGTGTCAGAGGCTTTAGTCAGGTCCACGAAGGTAGTGTATAGGTGAGTTCGCATCTCCTGGCAGTTCTCTTGTAGCTGGCGGGCAGCAAAGATCATATCGGTTGTCCAGCGGTGTAATCGGAAGTAATATTGACTTTCTGGGAGCAGGCCCTGCTCTGGGTGACCGTTCAGGCGATTGAGAAGGATACGGGCGAAGATCTTCCCGGCGATGTTGATCAACGAGATGCCTCTGTGATTATCACTCAGTTGCCAGATCCCCTCCCGTTTGTAGAGATGGACGATGGTCGCGTCTTTGAAATCCTGAGGAACTTGTCCTTGGCGCCATATCTCCTAGAAGAGTGTTGTGAGTTCTGCCATCAGCCGGGGGCCACCGGGCTTGAAGACCTCCGGTGGGATTGCGTCGGATCCTGGTGCTTTACCGCTGGGAATCCGCTGCACATCCCGGATAGTTTCTCGAAGGAAGGCGGCAGATCCAGGTCATTGTTCATATCCACTTGAGGGAGCCGGTAAATGGCGGGATCGGTGATGGCTGATGAGCAGTTCAGGACACTTCTGAAGTGCTCGGCACAGTGCTTTAGAGTTCGAGATTTCTCTTTCAGCTGTGTTGTGCCGTCAGATCTGAGCAGCGGTGCGGTCCCCTTGATACATGGGTCATTGATGGCCTTGATGGCTTTGAAAAAGTTTTTCATTGTGGTCCGCATACCCCTGGAATTCCTCAGCCTTTCGGACCATTCAGGCGTCCTGCATCTCCCGCAGCCGTTGCCGTAGAAGGCGGCGGCATCAGAAGAAGGCTGCTTTGGTGGCGTCAGTCTAAAGGTTCATGTAGGCTTTGTATATTCCATTCTTTTCCGCGAGTAATTTGCTGATATCGGCTTCATTGTTGTCAAACCAGTCCTGGTGTTGATAGCGTGCGCGTCAAAGGACTTCAAGGGCGGTGGACTGGATGACATTTCGCAGTTGGCGATATCAAGGCTTCACGGTGCCATTATTATCTGGAGCATGCAGGTTCTCCAGTTTCTCGGTTATTTGGTTGCTGAAATCGAAACAGTGAACAGGCACATTTAACAAAAGAGTATTTAACTTACATGGTGGCCACTTACCTTGGGGCCTTCGTCGGGTTTGCAGTCGGAGCCTCATCTGGGAGATGACGAGGCGGTGATCTGTCCGATCATCGGCATCGCGAATCGCCTTGGTTACCCACACGTCCTGTCGATCTCGCCTCGAGACGAGAACATCGTCCAGCAGATGCCAGCGCAGCGACCGAGGGTGCATCCGCGTGGCCCTTCCACGTCGGAAGTCGGAAGAAGGTGTTGTCAGCAGGAGACGGTGTTCCGCACACGTGCACAGTAGAAGGAGGCCGTTATCGTTACAACTTCCAAGACCGTGGGGACCCAGCACTCTCTGCCAGGCACCGTGGTCCATCTCGACGTGGGCATTGAAGTCACCAAGGACAATTAACTTGTCCACCTTCGGCACAGTCGCCAGCAGGGCGTGCAGGTCCTCGCAGAATTTTTCCTTTGCCGGATCAGAGCTCGTCATTGGGGAAATGTAGGTGCTGATGATGGTGGCGAACTTGTCTCCCCGAAGAGGCAGGTGGAGGCTCATCAGGCGATCATTGATACCCTGCGGCAGACAGGGCAGACGTCCCATGATATCTTTTCCGGATGGCAAAGGCAACACCAGCGTCGCGTCACTCTGCCTTGTGGCGCGCCAGTTCCCAAGCGACTAGCGCCGTCCTCCTTTCCGGCTGGTTGCTCCTAGGATTGCCTAAAAGGGAACGAACATTCCAGGCTGTTAGTGTGAGTTGCCTCACCCGAGCAGCCTGGAGGGTATGGCGGGGGGGATTTTTGACGGGGGTATAGTTGTTTGCTTGAATTTTACGACTGCGTATTTTGCGATCTGCAAGCTGCAGCCGGCTGCAGAAGACGTGATAACCAGCATTTGTTAAGGGCACCTTTTCTAGCCCCTAACTCCGCGAATAGGCAAGCATTGCTGTTCCTAAGTAGGGCTGCTCGGACATCCCAGACGGCTGCCGAACTCCACTATGGGCCACGGTTTTTTTAGTGGGAGAACGACTCAAGTTAGTCTGAGCCGCCTACGGGGTTGCTGTCTCCCCCACCGTAGGACTTTTTGAGAGGGGGAAGGTGGGACGTTCGGGAGTCAGACATACCGGGTGTGGAGGCACACACAACACCGGAGACCCTCACCTGGTTTAGCCTGCCGGTTATGACGGTTGCCCGGGATGTGGCCACTGGGAAAAACTTAACTTCGAGGAGCCACAGGTGATAGTTGGGTACCAATTAGAGGCAGCCACATGAGCATTCACCAACTGTACGAGACAAATTGAGCGAACAAATGCTATCTGTGTGGTGCTACCCATAACTAGTACCCCTTCACCCCACACAACCTACACTAATACATAGACAACACCCTCACAATTATCATGTTCCCGTGACTATCACGATTTCCTAGAAATCGTGCCTTGGAAGGCTGCCAATCTGACGCATACACCAGACCACTCCGTCAGCCAAGTGTATTCGTTGTGTGTATCGAGTGGCTGACCAGTTGACTGGGAGTCAGTCGGCGATGGCTCCTCCATACCCCCTGAGTAAGTAAATCCTGGTGTGTGCGTTATGGGGGCCAGGTCGTGCTGTGGCGCGCGAAGACGGATACGCCGACCCGTCAGCCAATGCGCCCACTCCTACATCAGACTACTGACTGGCTCGGACGGTGGTCTGATAGTGGGAGTGGGGGAGCGAGTGGGGTCAACAGGTCAGCGTATTTTCTTCACTATAAAAATCGGACGTGCTTGAAACTATCACGGTGCCCTAAAAGCCGTGGCTTGAAAGGTTGCCAACTGACGGAAACACTTAGAACCCTTGTTCAGCCCAATGCGTGTTTTTGTGCAGTAGCTGACTGGTGAACTGAGAGTCGGGCTGCAATGGCTCCTACTTAAGGTGGCCGTTATGGCACTCCAACTCCGTGTGATCCGAGCCAGGTGCGGTGGTACGCCCAGGGGCGTCTCCCGCCGCGCCAGCCACCTGAATCATCTCCCATCTCCGGTCTTCTTGACTCTGTCATGACACCGGACTCAGGTGGGGGGAGGAGGAGAGAGTGCACTAGCTGCAGCGCAAGGCTACTATCACTTAAAACTAATTCACGTGCAAGTCAACGTCCCTGCACCACCCTTCCGTGGAGCATACGGTGGATCTCGTCGAAATCGACGGTCAAAATGTCGTGTGTATGTTTGTACGTGTGCGTGAGGGTATCCGGTACTGTGTGTGCCTCTACGCCTGGTATTTCTGACCCCTAACTTCCCACCTCCCCCTCTCAAAACGTCCTACAGTGGGGGCGACAACAACGCCGTAGGCGTCCCAAGCTATCTCAGGTCGTTCTCCCACTAAAGCAAAACCGTGACACATAGTGGAGTTCGGCAGCCGTCTGGGATATCCGAGCAGCCATATTTAGGGACGAAAACTGCTTGCTTCCTCGCGAAGGAAGGGGCTAGAAAAGTTGCTCTAAGCAAATGCTGTTTATCACGTCTTCTGCAGCTGGCTGCGCCCCGAAGATCGCAAAATACGCGGTCGTAAAACTCAAACAAACAACAATACCCCCCGTCACCATCCCCCTCGCCATTCCCTAAAGGCTGCTCGAATGAGTCCACTCAAACTAGCAGCCTGGAATGTTCATTCTCTTTAAGAACGGAGGATGGTGCTCGTCGCTCGGGAACTGGCGCGCTACAAGCTGGACATTGCTGCTCTCAGCGAGACCCGAGTCTCTGAGCAGGGTCAGTTGGAGGAGGTGGGTGCTGGCTTCACCTTCTGCTGGAGCGAACGGCCAAAGGCAGAGCGACGCGACGCTGGTGTCGCCTTTGCCATACGGAACGTCCTCGTGGGATGTCTACCCTGTCTGCCGCAGGGTATATATAATCGCCTGATGAGCCTCGGCCTGCCTCTTCGGGGAGACCAGTTCGCCACCATCATCAGATCCTACGCTCCCCAATGACGAGCTCTGATGCGGCGAAGGACAAATTCTACGAGGACCTGCACGCCCTGCTGGTGACTGTGCCGAAGGTGGACAAGTTAATTGTCCTTGGTGACTTCAATGCCCGCGTCAAGACGGACCACACTGCCTGGCAGAGAGTGCTGGGTCCCCACAGTCTCAGTAGCTGTAACGATAACGGCCTCCTTCTGTGCACGTGTGCGGATCACCGTCTCCTGCTGACCAAAACCTTCTTCCGCCTTCCGACGCGGGAGAAGGCCACATGAATGCACCCTCAGTCGCGGTGCTGGCATTTGCTGGACGATATTCTCCTCCGGAGGCGAGATCGAGAGGATGTGTTGGTAACCAAGGCGATTCGCGATGCCGATGATCGGACAGATCACCGCCTCGTCATCTCCCAGATGAGGCTCCGACTGCAACCCCGACGAAGTCCCCAAGGTAAGCGGCTGCCAGGTAAGTTAAATACTCTTTTGTTAAATTTGCCTGTTCACTGTTTCGATTTCAGCAACCAAATAACCGAGAAACTGGAGAACCTGTATGTTCCAGATAATAACAGCACCTTGGAACCACGATATTACCAACTGCGAAATGTCATTCATTCAACCGCCCTTGAAGTCCTCGGACGCGCACGCCGTCAAAACCAGGACTGGTTTGAAGACAATGACGACGATATCAGCAAATTACTCGCGGAAAAGAATGGACTACACAAAGCCTACATGAACCTTCGGACTGACGCCACCAAAGCAGCCTTCTTCTGATGCCGCCGCCTTCTACGGCAACGGCTGCGGGAGATGCAGGACGCCTGGATGGTCCGAAAGTCTGAGGAATTCCAGGGGTATGCGGACCACAATGAAAAACTTTTTCAAAGCCATCAAGGCCATCTACGGCCCGTGTATCAAGGGGACCGCACCGCTGATCAGATCTGATGGCACAACACTGCTGACAGAGAAATCGCAATTTCTGAAGCACTAAGCCGAGCACTTCAGAAGTGTCTTTAATTGCTTATCAGCCATTTCCGATGCTGCCATTGACCGGCTCCCTCAAGTGGACACAAACAATGACCTGGATCTGCCGCCTTCCCAACCAGAAACTATCCGGTCTGCGCAGCAGATTTCCAGCAGTAAAGCACTGGATCCGACGCAATCCCACCGGAAGTCTACAAGCACGGTTGGCCCCGGCTGATGGAAAAACTCGCAAGATTCGTCCAGGAGATGTGGCGCCAAGGACAAGTTCCTCAGGATTTCAAAAGACGCGACCATCATCCATCTCTACAAACGGAAGGGGATCCGGCAACTGAGTGATAATCACAGAGGCATCTCGTTGATCAACATAACCGGGAAGATCTTCGCCCGTATCCTTCTCAATCGTCTGAACGGTCACCCAGAGCAGGGCCTGCTCCCAGAAAGTCAATATTACTTCCGATTACACCGCTGGACAACCGATATGATCTTTGCTGCCCGCCAGCTACAAGAGAACTGCCAGGAGATGCGAACTCACCTATACACTACCTTCGTGGACCTGACTAAAGCCTCTGACACGGTGAATCGCGATGTATTGTGGAAAGTCATGCAGGAACTGGGCTGTCCTGAGCGGTTCACGCACATGGTGCGTCAGTTTCAGGACGGGATGACGGCGCGCGTCACTGACAACGGGACGGTATCCGAAGCATTCGCAGTGACCAATGGAGTGAAGCAGGGCTGCGTATTGGTGCCCACCCTGTTTAGCCTTATATTCTCAGCTATGCTGAAGGACGCCTCTTGTGACAAGCAGCCTGGGATCCGCATCGGCTATAGAACTGACGAGCACCTTCTCAACAGTCGGCGTATGCAGGCTTCAACGCGCGTCTAGGACTACAGTCCATGACTTGCTCTTCGCGGATGACTGCGCCCTTAAAACCATGACGGAGGAGGACATGCAAAGGAGCATGGACCTCTTCGCCGAAGGCTGCGACGATTTTGGATTAATAATCAGTACAGCCAAAACGGTTGTCATGCACCAGCCGCCACCCAGCGCGGAATACAATGCTCCTCGAATCAATGTCAACGGTGCTCAACTCAAAAACGTCGAAACCTTCGCTTATCTACGAAGCACGATGTCGCGCAACACGAGAATCGATGACGAGGTTGCCCAACGGATCTCCAAAGCTATTCAGGCCTTCGGCGCTGCAGGCCTCCATGTGGAATCGCCACGGTATTCACCTGAACATTAAACTGAAGATGAACAAGGCCGTTGTCTTGACGACACTCCTTTTCGGAGCGAAGACCTGGACCGTCTTCTCGATCCAAGCCAGGAAGCTGACTCACTTCCATCTCAGCTGCCTTCGCAGAATACTGAAGCTGAGATTGCAAGACAGGATCCCGGACACGGAAGTCCTGGAGCGGTCCGGAATCCTTAGCATCCGCGCCATGCTGCGGCAAGTGCAACTGCGATGGAGCGACCACCTGGTAAGAATGGGCGACGAGCGACTACCCAAACGACTTTTCTACGGAGATGTTGCTACGGGTTCTCGCCGGCACGGAGGTCAAAAATGACGCTACAAGGACACTTTGAAGAAACCGCTGAAGTAACTGCAAATCAACCCGGTGACCTGGGAAGACCTCACCCAGGATAGACCGGCATGGAAAAGATCAGTGAAGGCTGGTTCAGCAATCTATGAGGCCAACCGGATCGCCGCCAAGGCCAAAAGAGCGGCACGAAAGTCACCAGCGCCCCGGACCAACACCGCCAATGCCCAGGCCCTGCCAACATGCCCGCGCTGTCAACGCATCTTCCGCGCGCGAATCGGCCTGGTTGGACATATTCGGACGAAATGCACCAACAATCCAAAAATTCCAACTTCTACGTCAAATGCTGCCAACCCTCCTTCAGAATCCCCCACCCTCACTCATGGCATCAATTCCATTACTCCCACCGTCATAGAGACCACATCCCCCTACTCATCGCCTGTTACCCCCACCACCGCAACCACCACCGCCTTCGCCTTCACTACCACCACCACCACCACCACCATCAGCAATGGGGACTCTCTCCTAAGCTGTACTCAATGCGACCGCACATTCACCTCACGCATCGGCCTGGTCGGTCACTTGCGAATATATCGTACAAAGACCGGTGAGCCAGTGCCTGGAGCACCATCACACAGCAGAGATCGTCGCCTCCACTGCCCTCACTGTCCTCGCGCATTCACTCATTGCATGGGCCTATTCGGTCACATGCGCATTCATGACAGCAGAATACACCACAATGCCGACAACACAGATACACCATGCACATTCCCCGCTCCTGCCATTCTTAGCGCACCTGCCACCCCCACTACCATGAATGACATCCCCCCAGCCTCTACCGGTTTCTCCTGCCCACACTGCGCCCCCACCTTCAAATCACGCATCGGCCTGGTCGGTCACCTGCGAATCAATCGCACGGAGGCTGGTGAACCATTGCCTGGGGCTCCGATATACAGTCGAAGCGCCCGCCTTCACTGCCCTCACTGCTCCCTGCACATGTACACACCGCATGGGCCCATTAGGACACATGCGCCTCCACGACAACCTCCAGTAAACCACCGGATGCTAAGCTACATCAGCGCACATTACCTACATCAATGCATCGAAAACACCCTCACAATCACCATTTACCAGAGTATATCACGGTTTCCTAGAAACCGTGGCTGGGAAGTCTGCCAATCTGACGCTTCCACCAGACCACGCCATCGGCTCAGTGTATGTGCTGTGTGTGTCGAGTGGCTGACCAGTGAACTGGGAGTCAGACGGCGATGGCTGCTCCATATGCCCTGAGTTTGTGAATCCTGGTGTGTGTGTTATGGGGGCCAGGTCGTGCTGTGGCGCGCGAAGACGGGTACGCCGATCCGTCAGCCAATGCGCCCACTCCCACATCGGGCAACTGACCGGCTTGGACAGTGTCTGATTGTGGTATAGGGGAGAGAGTGAGGTCGACATTTCAGCGCATGTTCCTCACTATAAACAATCTGACGCGCTTAAAACTATCACGGTGTGCTAAATCCGTGGCTTGGAAGGTTGCCAACTGACGGGATAAGTCGGACCGCGTGGTCAGCCCAATGTTTGTTTTGTGTGGAGTGGCTGACTGGTGGACTGAGAGTCAGGCTGCAATGGCTCCTTCTTAATGTGGTCTTTATGGCACTCCCATTCTGTGGGATCCGAGCCAGGTGTGGTGGTACGCCCAGGGGCGGCTCCGGCCGCGTCAGCCACCTGTGACCTCTCTCATCTCCGGTCTTCTTGCCTGTGTCGTGAGACCGGGCTCAGGTGAGGGAGGAGAAGATTGTGCGGTAACGTTAACCGCCGCAGTTGGAAGGTTGCCAACTGACAATTAAACTCAGACCTCGCAGTTAGTCCAATGTATGTTATGTGGAGTGGCTAACTGGTGGTCTGAGAGTCAGGCTGCGATGGCTCCTTCTTAACGTGACATCTGGCTATCTCACACATGTGAGATGTAAGCCGTTCAACCCCCTGTTAAGTGATATCCTGGTGCTTGTGTTTGGGGGCCAGGTCGTGTACGTAGTACACGTAGACGAGGTCACCAGCAGCTGCGCCTGCTTCCACATCAGACAACTGACCGGCTCGGACAGTGGTCTGATTGTAGGGGTGGGGGAGATAGTGAGGTCGATAGCTCAGCGTATTTTCCTCACTATAAACAATCTGACGCGCTTGAACCTATCATGGTGCGCTAAAAGCCGTGGCTTGGAAGGTTGGCAACTGACGGGATAACTCGAACCGCGTGGTCAGCCCAATGTGTGTTTTGTGTGGAGTGGCTGACTGGCGGACTGAGATTCAGGTTGCAATGGCTCCTTCTTAATGTGGCCTTTATGGCACTCCCACTCCGTGGGATCCAAGCCAGGTGTGGTGGCACGCCCAGGGGCGGCTCCGGCCGCGCCAGCCACCTGTGCCCTCTCCCATCTCCGGTCTTCTTGACTCTGTCTTGACACCGGGCTCAGGTGGGGGAGGAGGAGAGAGTGCGGTAACTGCAGCGCAAGGCTACTATCACTTAAAACTAATTCACGGGCAAGTCACCGTCCCTGCGCCACCTGGTGTTGAGCATACGGTGGACCTCGTCGAAATCGACGGTCGAACTGCCGTGTGTGTGTGCGTGTGAACGATCTTAAAAGGGTGTCTGCATGTGCGTCTCAGCAGGACCCCAAGGAATGTCAACCCTATGCGATGTTATAATCTGCCATCTATCAAGGAATTCTCAGGTGCGGCCGCACGCATGTTTTTGAAATGTGTGTTGGAATTTTATTCGTGCCAGTTACCACGTACAGTTATGTCATATAGTTCAAGGAATGTTGAACTCCAGTGAACCGTATGGCGCACTGTGTCGCATCATGTGCCTAGACTGCCCTTCTAACTGCGCACTTCAGGCCAAACGAAAGCTTATCTCATGCGTGCACTAAGAAAAGATGTTTGTGCAACGGGGGGTTGTTGTCCATTCTTACGAAGCAAGTCACGAGTTCAATTTTGCAGCCGTCTAGACATTTGTTTTAGTCGGAAGCAAGACACGCTTCGAGAGATTGCGGCTGGGGCCTCTGAGGTGAACGCAGTCAACCGACACATTGGTTTTGTGCAAACTTAGAGCTCCCTGTGTCGAAGTGCGTATTCGACCCCGGAAAGTTTCCCAAATTTGAGGTTAGAGAAGACATTTAGATGGACAAGCTTTATTGAGGCGATTAATTTTCACCCAGCCTGACAAGCAGTCGCAGCCAGCGTTCTCAACAGGCAAATGACAGCTGGCGTACATACGTATGAGTCTTGTCCGGCTGCGGTCAATCGGTGAAGAAACAAGTGTCGGTCGGCGAGGCGAACGTTGAGCCACACGCGCGTACGCAGTGCTTGAAAGGCGTGCCAGACGTACCGGCGGCGAATGGAACCGAAGACTACGAGGTGGGTCACCATAGTACCCGTGGTTCCACCTAAGATGGCACGTAGCGCCTCCGAAGAAATTGCTTGTGTCTAAAAAATATGAGTAGCCTTTTCTGCCTTCCATGCATTTCAGGGTTAGCATACACAAAGATTGTCAGTGGTTCTGTTGCAGCTGTCATATTTAGAAAGGTTCGAAAGTGATGACATATAAACTGGTCGGACCTGTACTTTGAAATCAACTATTCACCCCATAACCATGCTGTATTAAATTTTTTACTCACTGAGCATGGTTGGCTTAAAGAGATTTTAAGTGCAACTTAAAGCCTAAAGCCATCAGCGCCTGGGCACTAGACCTGTTTTTTAACTGCGAATTTTCGGCTCTTTAAATTTTCTTCTGGCTAGCTGAAAGAGAAGTATAATTTCTTCTAGTCTTAACTTTGGTCTCTTGTAAAGTTGCCGGTCTGTGTCCAACTTTTGTTCAATGTGCTTGAGAATCTATGTGTAAACTCGACTTACTGTTGCAGTTTAGGACTAACTCAATGAACATTCCACCTCATTTGAAATCTGAAAATTTTTTCGCAATCGAACAATTATCCTTCTCATGCATCGGTAGCCCATAATGTTAAAGTTTCTGTTATAAAGGCTAATTCTGTAATCTGTGGAGCAAATAAATTTGTTTTTGTCATAAACGATGTGAAAAAAAAAAACCAGCTCCTTCAAATACACGTGAACGATTCTTTTATCACAGTGTCCCAATTTTCGATTCAGACGTCAGTAACGTATGCCTATTTTATTATTACAAACAGCCCTTCCGTGTCGAAAGTCAATTCTTCCCTCTTCAGGACTCCAGTTATTTTTTTCCAAGGTGCCAAGCAATCAAAACCTCTGCCGAAGAGCAGCATTATATTGGCATTTTTAGGAAGCGTCTTTCCCTCTCTTTCCATCTCTCTCGTCCAAAGATTGCAACTACTAACCTCGTTTCCTGATTGGTTGCCTTTTCTAGACTGAAACTTCGCTAATGAAGCGCCACACGGCATAATTGGCGATGGCGTGTGCTCGTTATTTATTTGTGAAAAACGGCACATGACATGGTAACGCATGCCGACGATTTTATTTCCGTGCGCTAGCTAGGCAAAGTATGAATGACGTTTGCCTATGAATGACGTTTGCCTAAATCTCGTGCTAACGGAGTATGGCAGTCCACGCCCGCGATTGCCGCCATCGTGTCCCATCTTCCTGTTCACCTCACGTTCCAGGTCAATTCGCTGCTGGAGCATCTATCATCAAGGCACCAGCCAATAAACGTGCATCAATCACTGAATAGCTGCAGCCGGATACAGCAATGGTGCACATGCGCTTGGGTAGATGAATCTCAACGGGCCTGAAGTGATAGTTTGCGATAACTGCTTACAGGGCCTCCTGTACATTCTTTCTCAGTAAACGTTTTTCCAACCCAATGTGTATTCCCTGACATCCAATCTGCGAAGTTTTATGTTGTCGACTCTTGGTAACTCACGTCAGCGTCCCACTTTGATAGGAATTCACAAAGGTGCAGTATTTAAGAAATTCGATTGCTACAGAAGGCGCGATAGTTTGACCGTCGATTTCAACGACGTCCACCGTATGCTCCACGGAAGGGTGGTGTAGGGACGGTGACTTGCGCGTTATTGAGTTTAAAGAGATAGTAGACTTATGCTGCATCAATCGCACTCTCTCCTCCTCCTCCACCTGAGCCCGGTGTCATAACAGAGTCAAGAAGACCAGAGATGGGAGAGGGCGCAGATGGCTGGCGCGGCCGGAGACGCCCCTCGGCGTATCACCACACCTGGCTCGGATCTGACGGAGTGGGAGTGCCATAAAGGCCGCATTAAGAAGGAGCCATTGCAGCCCAACTCTCAGTTCATTAGTCAGCTTCTACACACAATACACACATAGGGCTGATCACAGGGTCCAAGTGTTTCCGTAAGTTGGCAACCTTCCAAGCCGCGGCTTTAGCACAACGTGATAGTTTCAAGTGCGTCAGATTGTTTAAAATGAGGAACATGCGCTGAGCTGTCGACCTCACTCTCCTCCAACCCTTACAGTCTAACCACTGTCCGTGCTTCCTAGATATGCGAAGGTTTCCAGGTTTTTGAGGTGAGCACCGTTGACATTGATTCGGGGAGCATTGTATTCCGCGCTGGGTGGCGGCTGGTGCATGCGAACCGTTTTGGCTGAACTGATTTTTAATCCGAAATCGGCGCAGCCTGTGTTGAAGAAGTCCATACACCTTTGCATGTTCTCCTCCGTCACGGTGTTAAGAGTGCACTCGTCCGCGAAGGGCAAGTCATGGACTGTAGTCTTAGACACGCGCATTGAAGCCTGCATACACCGACTGTTAAGAAGGTTCCGTCAGTTCTATAGGCAATACGGGTCCCAGGCTGTTCATCACGGTAGGCGTCCATCAGCATAGCCAAGAACGTGACACTGAAGAGAATGGGGGCCAGTATGCAGCCCTGCTTCACTCCGTTGGTCACTGCGAATGCTTTGGATACCGTCCCGTTGTCAGTGACGCGCGCCGTCATCCCGTCATGAAGCTGACGCACCATGTTCGTGAACCGCTCAGCACAGCCGAGTTTCTGCATGACTTTCCACAGTCCGTCGCGATTCACCGTGTCAAAGGCTTTCGTCAGATCCACGAAGGTAGTGTATAGGTGAGTTCGCATCTACTGGCACTTCTCTTGTAGCTGGCGGGCGGCAACGATCATATCGGTTGTCAGGCGGTGTCAGCGGAAGCCACATTGGCTTTCCGGGAGCAGGCCCTGCTCTAGGTGACCGTTAAGACGATTGAGAAGGATACGGGCGAAGATCTTCCCGGCGATGTTGACCAACGAGATGTCACTGTGATTATCACAGAGTGGCCGGTTCCCCTTCCCGCAGCCGTTGCTGTACATGGCGGCGGCATCTGAAGAAGGCTGCTTTGGTGGCGTCAGTCCGAAGGTCCATGTAGGCTTTGTGCATTCCATTCTTCTCCAAGAGTAAGTTGCTGATGTCGGCGTAATTGTCGTCAAATCAGTCCTGGTTTTCATGGCATGCACGTCCGAGGCGGCGCAGGCTAACTCTGGTCGTTCTCCTACTAAAACAAAACAGTGACCCATAGTGGAGTTTGACTGCCGTCTGGGATTTCCGAGCAGCCCTATTTAGGGACAGCACTGCATAAAGGGGTCCGCACCGCTGCTCAGCTCTGACGGCTCAGCACTGCTGACAGAGAAATCGCTAATTCTGAAGCGCTGGGGCGAGCACTTCAGAAGTGACCTTAATTGCTCATTAGCCATCTCCGATGCTGCCATTGACCGACTCCCTCAAGTGAACACGAACAATGACCTGGATCTGCCGCCTTCCCTACCAGAAACCATATGGGCCTATCAGCAGATTTCTAGCGGTAAAGCACCGGGATCCGACGCAACCCCACCGGATATCTACAAGCACGGTGGACCCCGGCTGATGGCAGAACTCACAACAGTCTTCCAGGAGATGTGGCGCAAAGGACAAGTTCCTCAGCATTTCAAAGACGCGACCATCGTCCATCTCTACAAACGGAAGGTGAACCGGCAACTCTGTGATAATCACAGAGGCATCTCGTTGCTCAACATCGCCGGGAAGATCTTCGCCCGTATCCTTCGCAATCGTCTTAACGGTCACCTAGAGCAGGGCCTGCTACCGGAAAGCCAATGTGGCTTCCGCTGACACCGCGGGACAACAGATATGAATTTTGCCGCCCGCCAGCTACAAGAGAAGTGCCAGGAGATGCGAACTAACCTATACAATACCTTCGTGGACCTGACTAAAGCCTTTGACACGGTGAATCGCGACGGACTGTGGAAAGTCATGCAGAAACTGGGCTGTCCTGAGCGGTTCACGCACATGGTGCGTCAGTTTCAGAACGGGATGACGGCGCGCGTCACTGACAACGGGACGGTATCCGAAGCATTCGCAGTGACCAACGGAGTGAAGCAGGGCTGCGTACTGGCCCCCATTCTCTTCAGTCTCATGTTCTCGGCTATGTTGATGGACATCTACCGTGCTGAACAGCCTGGGAGACGCATCGCCTATAGAACTGACGGAACCTTCTCAACAGTCGGCGTATGCAGGCTTCGACGCGCGTGTCTACGACTACAGTCCATGTCTTGCTCCTCGCGGATGACTGCGCCCTTAACACCGTGACGGAGGAGAACATGCAAAGGAGTATGTACCTCTACGCCGCAGGCTGCGCCGATTTTGGATTAACAATCAGCACAGCCAAAACGGTTCGCATGCACCAGCCGCCACCCAGCGCGGAATATAATGCTCCCCGAATCAATGTCAACGGTGCTCAACTAAAAAACGTCGAAACCTTTGCTCATCTATGAAGCACGCTGTCACACAACACGAGAATCGATGATGAGGTTGCCCAACGGATCTCCAAAGCTAGTCAGGCCTTCAGCCGGCTGCAGGCCTCCGTGTGGAATCGCCACGGTATTCACCTGAACACCAAACTGAAGATGCACAAGGCCGTCGTCTTGACGACACTCCTTTACGGAGCGGAGACCTGGCCCTTCTACTCGAACCAAGCCAGGAAGCTGAATCACTTCCATCTTAGCATCCTCCGCAGAATACTGAAGCTGAGATGGCAAGAAAGGATCCCGGACACTGAAGTCCTGGAGCGGACCGAATCCTAAGCATCCACGCCATGCTGAGACAAGTGCAACTGCGATGGAGCGGACGCCTGGTAAGAATGGATGACGAGCGACTACTCAAACGACTTTTCTATGGTGATGTCGCTACGGGTGCTCGCCGAAAGGGAGGTCAAAAACGACGCTACAAGGACACCTTGAAGAAAATGCTGAAGCAACTGCAAAGCACCCCGGTGACCTGGGAGGACCTCACCCAGGATAGACCGGCATGGAGAAGATCAGTGAAGACTGGTTCAGCAATCTATGAGGCCAAATAGATCGCCGCTGCCAAGACCAACAGAGCCGCACGAAAGTCACTAGCGCCCCGGATCAACACCACGAATGCCGAGGCCCTGCCAACATGCCCGTGCTGCTCACCGCACCTTCCGCGCGTGAATCGGCCTAGTCGGACATCTTCGGAAGCAATGCATCAACAATCCGACAATTCAAAATTCTACGTCAAATTCTGTCAACCCTCCTTCGGACACCCACACCCTCACCCCCGGCATCAATTCCATTAGTCCCACCATCATCGAGACCACATCACAATGCTCAGCACATGTTACCCCCTCCACTTCCACCATCTGCGATGGGGACTCTCTCTTAAACTGTCCTCATTGCAACCGCACATTCACCTCACGCATTTGCCTCGTCGGTCACTTGCGAATCCATCGTACAGAGACTGGTGAACCAGTGCCTGGAGCTCCAACACACAGCAGAGATAGCCGCCTCCTCTGCCCTCACTGTCCTCGTGCATTCACTCATCGCTTGGGCCTTTTCGGTCATATGCGCATCTATGTCAGCGGAATTCACCGCAATGCCGACAACTCCGATACCCCATACACACCCTCCGCTCCAGCCATTCTTACCGCCACTGCCATCCCACCACCATGAATGACATCCCTCAGCCTCTACCGATTTCTCCTGCCCACACTGCGCCCGCAAATTCAACTCACGCATAGGCTTGATCGGTCTCCGGCGAATCCATCGCACGGAGGCTGGTGAACCAGCGCCTGGGTCTCCGACATACAGTCGACGTGCCTGCCTCCACTGCCCTCGCTGCTCCTGCACATTCACACACCGCATGGGCCTATTCGGACACATGCGCCTCCACGAAAACCTCCGGTAAACCACCGGAGGCTAAGCTACTTCAGCACACACTATCTACACCAATACATCGACAACACCTTCACAATCACCATTTACCAGAGTATATCACGGTTTCCTAGAAACAGTGGCTGGGAAGGCTGTCAATTTGATGCTTACACCAGACTACGCCGTCGGCTCAGTGTATGTGCTGTGTGTGTCGAGTGGCTGACCAGTGGACTGGGAGTCAGACGGCGATGGCTGCTCCATATCCCCTGAGTAAGTGAATCATGGTGTATGCGTTATGGGGGTCAGGTCTCGCTGTGGCGCGTGAAGATAGGTACGCCGATCCGTCAGCCAATGCGCCCACTCCCACATCAGGCAACTGACCGGCTAGGACAGTGGTCTGATTTTGGAGGTGGGAGAGAGAGTGAGGTCAACAGCTTAAAGCATTTTCCTCTTTATAAATAATCTAACGCGCTTGAAACTATCACGGTGAGCTCAAAGCCGTGGCTTGGAAGGTTGCTAACTGACGGGATAACTCGGACCGCTTGGTCATCCCAATGTGCGTTTTGTGTGGAGTGGCTGACTGGCGGACTGAGAGTCAGGCTGCAATGGCTCCTTCTTAATGTGGCCTTTATGGCACTCCCACTCCGTGGGATCCAAACCAGGTGTGGTGGTACGCCGAGGGGCGTCTCCAGCCGTGCCAGCCACCTGCGCCCTCTCCCGCCTCCGGTCTTCTTGACTCTGTCATGACACTGGGCTCAGGTGGGGGAGGAGGAGAGATTGCGGTAGCTGCAGCGCAAGGCTAGTATCACTTTAAAAAAAACTTATGCGCAAGTCACCGTTCCTGCACCACCTGGTGTGGAGCATACGGTGGACATCGTCGAAATCGACGGTCAAACTATCATATTCTGTACTGAAGGAAAGAACAATAGGTTGGTGGAAGTGTGAAGCTGGATGAGGGTGGCGTTCCGAGTGAGAGTGGGGCACGCATTTCAGAGTCTCGAGCGTATGGGAGTTGGCCTTGAAGATGATTAGCTAGTTAGGATAGCCGTGATTTGCCGAAAACCTGACTCCTATTGGTACGCGTGTGTAAGTACTCGCGAGAGAGGTGCGGCGTTGAAACAGGTGCCCGGAGTGGAGCCACTACAGATATGCCAGCAGTACAGTTATCAAAGCCTCACACGCCACCCAAATTCTGCCATACTACCGATACCTTTCCAGTTGCTCCTCAACCAATCCCGACCCCAGTTCGGTTACCCGCTCACTGCTGCTTTTGCAGCGAGTCAGTAAACCGAAGTGGCGAGGACTGCGGTTCTCTGCACGTAGCAGCAATTCAGCCACCGATTTTATCGTTTCCAGACTCAGCTCTTCTCCATCTTCTATGTTAATAGCGTGTCCACCACCTGAAACTTAAAAACCTGTCATGCGTTTCCGCAAATTAACATTTAACGGGCCAATTTGTTCGGCCTTTGGTGCTGTGCCGGATGTGCGCAAGCGCGCTCCTCGTTATGTCAGTGTTTTAAATTTGAAAAATCGCTTAAAAGCTTGACTTAAGTTATTTTGTGTTTCGTTAGCCATTAGCATCAGTCGGCCACACGAAGAACTTCGGTAGGTTAGTACCCTCGGCCAACTGAATATGGAGGTTAAGGGTAGCAACAAGCAGGATCCCTCAGAGCGAGAGACGTTTTATTTTGAAAGTGGCATTCTAAAACTCTCAGCACGAAGTCCTCCATTCGCGATGGGTAAAAAGGAGTAGGCAAAACAGGTAACAGCGGAAGCTCGCAAAAGATACATACTGGCTGCAAACTACAAATGTCGACATTATGAATAATCTTCGGTGAATAGGTCGCAAAATTTACGTCAGTTTTCCTTCCTACAAAACGGCAGAGGGTAGTGTGTAGGTGATCTGATAATTGTAGTTAGAATAAACAAACAGGAGTAAAAATCAGTATGTAATGAGCGAAATATATCAATTGACGAACATGTGAATGAAGAGAAGAAAAAATGGCAGCTCGATTTCAAAAACCCGCCTTTCATGAAAATATATCTTAAGGTCACTTCGAGCAGAAGTGAGTCCTTTATGAGAATCGATAACTACCTGAGCCCTGGAATATAAAGTTATGCTGCAGCCGCCTCGCATCAGGGAGTTCGAGGTCAACGCTTGCTGTGCCGACCATTGTCATGGTAAACCCGAAATTTCGCTTCAAAATCTTTTGAGCACATGACCCAGACTCGTGAGGCATCGGAGCTCATTTCTCCTGACAGCAAATAAAACATCTTGAAATTTAGGCGTGAGGATCCATTGGTTGGTTGAATTAGCGTATGGAATATTAAATAGACCATCCTATTGACCTATGTAAAGTTAGGCTCGTGTTGTACGAGGAACCAGCACGTGTTTTACGTTGCGCCTGATCTCGTCTCCGACTGACTTGTTTAAGTCACAACCTTGGAAGCGAGAGGAAGAAGAAGAAGAAGAATAAGATTGGTTTAGGCCAATCTTACGTGACATTTCCTCCTGGTGATTAATCTTCAGGCCTCAAAAAAGCTAATCGCACCGTTGTGTTAGACCTAAACAGAAACAAAACGAGCATTTGGTGGGTGGTAAGTGGAAACCCTAAGTTATCTCGTTCATTTTGACCGAACTAATCCTTACCAGACGGTTTGATTGGCTCGATGCATGACGCACTAGATTGCCAGTCCTGAGGCAAGCTTTGTCCAGCTTTACTCTCGTCGCTATAAATAACTATGAGACAGTTTTAGTCTATCAGGAAAAGCTAAAAGTCGTGGCCTAACTTATGCCTTCGCACTTTTATGGCCCCTTTGAGGTCCTACTGCGGAAGGTTGTTAAGCCGCAAACTAATTCAATACTGGGAACAGAGAACCTGGCTGCAGGGCCGTGAAAGTTCAATTCATGGGCTGATCTCAAGCCATGTGAGGCTCAGGCCAGGTCCCGAATAGCAGAAGATAGACGCCAGTTGAGGGAGAAATGTAAAGCAGTTTGCAGCCGGACGCGGAGCGCTCATCCGACGCCCAGTGTGTCAGAGGTCGGAGTGAGCTGGGTGAGCCTGTCCACATCAGTCCTTGAGTTGATTTACCTTTGTGGATGCCTGTTGTTCACACTGTCAGTGATTGGCCAGGCGCCCTGGCAGCCTTTTAAAGGATCTCAGTGTCAGACAAAAGAACCGCCTTTGTGTGTATGGTGTCTCCCAGAGGTCTCTCTCTCCCATGGCATGAGGGCACACACCGTGCGCTATGTGCGGACACGCGTGAAATGTGTATGCGCGTGCTTTGGCTCTCCAAGCGAGTGCCGCCGTCACATTGGGTGCTGTACGTTTAAACTTTTCTCGCCAAGGCGGCGGCTGCTGCCAATGCGCTCTGCTGTTTGTTTGTGCCTCGCCTGGCACTAATACACGCGAAGCCCACCGAAGTAGAAAGCAACTACAGCAAACAGAAGAGGAGGGACGAAATGCCACGCAATATGGGTTAAATGTAACATCATTAATGTACGTTTACTTGCGAATACATGAAGTACCAGTAAGTTGATCACCTTAGCATATTTAGAAAAAAACGCACAAAGGCAATAAATTGACATTAAAAATGTTGTCCATGGTTTTCTTTACAAAATACTATCCTCCGTAATCGAGGATGGGGAGAGTGATGCAAACTGTCCACATTAATTAGACTGCATTTTCGGTTGATCTTCCACTTCAAATTTTCTGTCCTTTTGAGTCTGTCCTGGTAAATATTGAATTTCGGACAGTCACAAAGGAGGAAATCAAGTGATGCCTGCTCAGGAGACTTAGGTGGTCATATCACAGTCCGTTTTCGAAGACTTCATTGGCCATTGAAAAACTCAATTAGGTACTCGCGCATGATAAGGGTATACCTTTCAGCTAACCCATTCGGTCACACAGAAAGCATTTTTTCTGTGGATGGCACTCTTGCAGGAGCTGCATTCCTGGGCAAACCATCAGAGTCTCCTTTTTTCACATCATCATAAGTACTCTAACGCCACCAATTGAAGCACATGGTTGGCCATTCCTTGGAAGATCTAGAGCAGCGCATGCTTTTGAGTCAAGCTGCTCAAACCAGATTGATGAGGACCTGACCTACCACCCTTATTCCTGGTGGCGAACTTTCGCATGACCTAACCAGAGTTTCCTGTGAAGAATTACTAGTTCGATCGGCAAGACTGAAATACAACCTACTCCTCCCTTCTCAAATAAAAAGCAAACTACAGATAACATGTGGCCCGTGAACGCGGCAAGCCTCAAAACCACTCCATTGTCATTGTTGAATTCTGCTCAAAATGCCTGCGAGAACAGTGGTAGCAGAACCAATCCCCACTACTGTCCTCCCATAGCAATGCAAATACTCATTAACTGTCCATGTCCTGGTAACCGCTGAATCATTAATGCACAGGACAGACTGGACGTATGCGTTGATCGCGCATACACGCGCACAAACGGGCTGTGTGTCGGATTAGCACACGTGACTGCCCGTACTTATGTAACGGGTCACGAGCTTAACGTCGCAACCACGACGATAATCGCTTTCGCCAGAAGCAAGGCAAACCGGAAATTGATTGAAGCCTGGGCGTCTGATGAGAAATCATTCAATCGATTTATCGATCTAACGCCGGCATATACGGCCCCGTACAGTCACCTCCGGACAGGCGTCACTTGTGTTTGATTGATTGCTTGTTTTTTGTTGCCACTTTTATTTGTGACAATGGGGACTTCAGTACGAATTCGAAAGCTCAGACGAATAAAGCCATGATTACGGCGGGTGAAAAACCTTCTTAATAAACTTATACACACACCTGGAATGCGAACATTCGCCGCTATTCGTTAATATTTTCTGTATAGAGTTACCACGGTTTCTTCTTCTGCAGTTTTATTGACTTATCGATCGGGCGCAGTCATAACCAGATCCGCGTTATTGATCGTTCATTGGCTCACCCCCTCCCATAACTCTCGCTTTTTCTACTGCCGCTAATACCTCTGACGATGGACTGTTGTACAAGTTCGAAAACTCCGAATAATAACTAAATTTCTGCGGTGCTTGGCTAGTCTTCTTCTTTACTCATGCATACACCTGAAACCCGAACATTTGCCCTCCCTCCATACGATGTTTCCCTTTTATTTTATTACAGAGAACCACGTTTACTCCCCCTAAACGGCCCCTATTATTACCAGTACCGTACTGCAGGTGGCCTTGCACCGGAGTTCAGGGGAGTACACGTCCTATATTCCGGCTCAGACGTCTATCCATCGGAATTAAGTAGCAACCAAGTAAGTATGAACTTCAGGGAGGGAGAGGGTTGTATTTCAGTTTTGTCGTTCGCCTCTTTTGGCTTCTTAGCTATTGGTTTTGTTCCACTTCATGCGTAGGCTACCGCTATGCAAGGCAGGCTGCTGCCTTAGCTATTCATGTTGAAACGTGTGGCCTGGTTAATGGATAGTCATTTGCCTAGAGGACTGCAGCAACACAGGCTCTCACGCTCGTGCGTGCGGCTCACGAGTAAGAGGCCATTGGGGCAGTCTGGACTTGCAAACATGAGTCAGAGAGAAACGCGCTGTTAAAGCAGCAGCAGTAGCAGTAGACACCAAGAGTGGGATCACTCCTGCGAAAGCTCCAACAGCTACGGCATTCAAGTGAATGAATAGTAATTCTTGTCAGGTAGGTCTGAAGAGTGAGAGACAGAGGTGAATGCGCTCAACTCTGACTCCAAATCAGAAGGTTGTCTGTTCGGATCACGTCGGAGTCACCCATTGTCGGAGTAGTATAAACGACAACACGAAGGTTCCCAAACGTGAATTCAGGGAAGAGAGACTGGGCTGAATTAGCTTTTACTGAGAGAAAGATGCTCTGTAAGCAGCTACCACAAGGTATCTGTATTGATGCCTTGTATGGCCGCCTAAACTGAACACGGTAATAGTTCCGCTCCGCCCGCTCAAAATACGTGACTTTACGGTAAATTGTAGGGCGGGTAAGTATACCCGTGTCTTAACTCTACCACTAACCCTAACATAAAACTTAATTGTTAACTTAATCTTAACTCTAGCCCTACCCCAAAGCTAAACCTTACAGTTAACACGACAATGCTCTTAATGCTTAGTCTAATCATAGCCCTAACCCTCAACTCTGACCTTAATCTTAAACTTTAACTTAACCCTTTTCCCGTGTCCTGGTTAGGTGGCCATACAACGCATCCTTACCATGGTGCCTCTTTAGGCCACTCCCAGTCTATATCCACCGTTGAACTTTTTTCACCCACGTGGGCGTATGTCCTTTGTCACTTGCAGCCAATCAGCGAATGGTTGGTACCGAAATTCGAGTGGCTTCTGTAGTGAATTGGCCAGGAGTGTGAGGCGGACTAAAAGACAACGTGACAAAGCGCCGAGCATAGAAACAGTCTGCCACATAGCCACTATGCCCAAGTATATCTGCGGTCGTCTTGACGCACGAGGGGGTCGAGTTGAACATTGTGCGAGCCTCCTTCGCTGTAATCCTATGCACCTGTAAGGCGTCAAAAATAGAAAGGGAGAAACCAGTATGTTGTCGTTAAAATGGTAGAGGAGGCACCAGTTCGAAAATATTACTGATTTCTCGGGTTGATCTG
The DNA here is from genome assembly GCA_017591395.1 of Schistocephalus solidus. Lineage (NCBI taxonomy): Eukaryota > Metazoa > Platyhelminthes > Cestoda > Diphyllobothriidea > Diphyllobothriidae > Schistocephalus > Schistocephalus solidus. Next base: position 45,544 of record WEDG01000102.1, read on the forward strand.
ACTCGACAGAGAGGGTAGAGAGGGGTTACAGACTGGTATATCCAATGTAAGCCTAGAACAGTGCATATTTTAACTGTTAGAATCCAATAATCTACGGGGTTAGGCTTTTCATTGTGAATCGAAATGGGTTGGCGTTTCGGGGATTTTAAGCCACAGTAAATATCAGCTGAAAACAGACTCAACCAAAGATACTAAGTTTCACAGGTCCCCGTTTTCTCTTGGATCATTTATCCCCATCCTTCCCGAAAAGCAGGTCGAAATGGCAACATTTTGGGGATCTCAAATCAGTTTTGATACCTTTTTAAGTGTAGGGTTCATTTACTCAAAGAATCTAACAAATCCTAAAGCTTCTGATTTGTTTCGATATTCTAAACGGCGCCAATAATCAGTCTCTCCCGTAATTGAACTCAAGACCCATCTTCACAATTAAACGTTCCTGACCACTCGAACAATTGGAAGCCAAGTCATTAATAAAAATAGAGTAAATTTTCGAAGAAGAGACATGGTAGACACCTCCAATTAAACCTGTAGAACTGCAGACGAGTTCCGTTGATCTCAGGGGATCGAATCACGATGTACTTAAAGTGCTGCCTACGAGCCTACACGGATTTCACACACCCGACAGTTCGACTGTCGATAACGATGAGGTCCACCGCAAGCTCCACGGAAGGGTGGTGCAGGGACAGTGACTTGCGCATGATTTAGTTTAAAATGATAGGAGCCCTGAGTTGCAGCTACCGAACTCTCTCCATCTCTCTCACCTGAGCCCGGTGTCATGACAGAGTCAAGAAGACCGGAGATGGGAGAGGGCGCAGGTAACTGGCGCGGCCGGAGCCGCCCCTGGGCGTGCCACCACACCTGGCTCGGATCCCACGGTGTGGGAGTGCCATAAAGGCCACATTAAGAAGGAACCATTGCAACCTGACTCTCAGTTCACCAGTCAGCCACTCCACACAAAACACACATTGGGCTGACTACGCGGTCCGAGTTATCCCGTCAGTTGCCAACCTTTCCAAGCCACAGCTTTTAGCGCACCGTGATAGGTTCAAGCGCGTCAGATTGTTTATAGTGAGGAAAATTTGCTGAGCTGTCGATCTAACTCGCTCCCCCACCCCCACCATCAGACCACCGTCCGAGCCTGTCAGTTTTCTGATGTCTTAGTGAGTGCAGCAGCTGATGACATCGTCTACGCATACTACGTACACGACCTGACCCCAAAACACAAGCACCAGGATTTCACACAACAGGGGTTTTAAAGGCTCACCTCTCACATGTATGAAGTAGCCAGATGTCACGTTAAGAATGAATCCACGCAGCCTGTCTCTTAGACCACCATTCAGCCATTCCACACAACACATTGGACTGACTGAGAGGTCTGAGTGTTATTGTCAGTTGGCAACATTCCAACCCACGTCGCTTATCACCCCATGATATTCTCAAGCTCAGATCACACATGCAACAGAGGAGCCACAGGGAGAAGGAGCTGAGGATCATGCTTGCCTCTCTATCAGTTATGGAGACTCACACCATGTATCTTGTGTTGTTGCAGAGTATGATTAGGAGAGAAATAGTGTTGTGGTGTAGCTAACGGTGTTCTACCGCAGGTTTTCCTGTAGACATGCGTGACCTAATAGGCCCATGCGGTGTGTGAATGTGCGCTGGCAGTGCGGACAGTTGCGTTGGGAGCGGCGGGTGTATGCTTGTGCTACTGGCACTGGTACGCCTGCTCTGTATTATGGATTCGCAAGTGACCGATCAGGCCGATGCGTGATGCACATGTGCGGCGAGAATTAGGACAAGATAGGTCGGAAGGTGCTGAGTCTCCTACAGATCTGCTGTGAGTACTCGCAGTCGAGCTCCTGGGAGGAATATGGGAAGTGTTGATGGGTGCACAAGATGTGTTGGCATTGCGGCAGATTCCGATTTCGTGGATTCGCGTGTATCCGGGCAGGTTCATGCGATTAGTGAATGCACATGGGCAGTGAGAGCATTGGAGGCGGTGGGCTCCGCTCTGTGTTGGTGCTCCAGGCACTAGTTCACCCGTCCCTGTGCGATGGATTAGAAAGTGACCGAGCAGGTCGATGTGTGAGGTGAATGTGCAATCACAATAAGGACAGGTTAGTACCGAGTCCCCATCGCTGGTACTGGGGGTGGTGGTGGTAGCAGGTGGAAGGTAGTCGGAGGTGGTTTCTGAGGTGGCGGGAGAGGGGCAAGTGGTGTTTCTCACCGTAATCGGCGCAGGGGGAGGAGGAAGAAGGATGGTGTCGGTGATCGTGGGCGGTGGGGCATCGATGAAGTTGTTTGGGGTTGTCGCCATCGCGGGTTTAAAGCAGGAGTGGTAGAAGTTGATGATTTGAGGTTGTTGTTGCATTGTGTTCGAAGATGTCCAACCAGACCGCTTTGCGCGCGGAATGTGCGTTGGCAGCGTGGGCAGTCGACAGGGTTTGGGCCCTGGCAGTGTGGATCCGCGGTTCTTGGGACGTACGAACCGTTCTTTTGGGCTTTGCAGTGGCGATGTGGTTGGCCTCATAGATTGCTGCACCAGTCTTCACTGATCTTATCCATACTGGTCTATCCTGTATGACGTCATCTCAGGTCACCGGGTTGATTTGCAGTTGCTTCAGAGATTTCCTCAAAGTGTTCTTGAAGCGTCGTTTTTGACCTCTCTGTCGGTGAGCCCCCGTAGCGACATCTCCATAGAAAAGTCGTTTGGGTAGTCATTCGTCCATTTTCAGCAGATGGCCGCCCCATCGCAGTTGCACTTGTCTCAGCATTGCGTGGATGCTGAGGATTCTGATCCACTCCAGGACTTCTGTTTCCGGGATCCTGTCTTGCCATCTCACTTTCAGTATTCTGCAGAGCCATTTGAGTTGGCGTTATTCAGCTTCCTGACTTGGTTCAAGTGACGGTTCAGGTCTGCACTCTGTAAAGGACTTTCATCAAGTTAACGGTCTTTTAAATCTTCAGTTTGGTATTCAGGTGAATATCTTGGCGATCCTACGCGGAGGCATGCAGCCGACCGAAGGCCTGACTGGCTTTGGAGATCCGTTGAGCGACCTCGTCATCAATTCTCGTGTTGCGTGAAAGCGTGCTTTCCAGAGAAGCAAAAGGTTTCGCATTTTCCGTGGAGAGCTGTTCAAATTGATTCGAGGAGCCTTGTATCCCACGCTAGGCGATGGTTGGTACATGACCACCGCTTTGGTCGTACTGATTGTTAATTTAAAATTGGCACATCCTGCTGCGAAGAGGTCCGTGCTCCTTTGCATGTCTTCGACCGTCATGGTGTTAAGGGCGCAGTCATCTGTGAAGATCAAGTTATGGACTATAGTCGTAGACACACGCGCTGGGTCCTGCATGCGCCAACTGTTGAGAAGGTGCCCATCATTTCTGTATGCGATGCGGATCCCACGCAGCTCATCACGGTAGGCTCTTTTCAGCATAGCAGAGAACCTGAAAGGGATGAGGGTGGGGGCCAGTACGCAGCCCTGCTTCACTCCGTCACCGCGAATGCTTCGGATACAATCCCGTCATGAAGCTGAGGTACCATGTGCGTAAACCGCTGAGGTCAGCCAAATTTCTGCATGACTTTCCACAGTCCGTTGCGATTCGCCGTGCCAAAGGCTTTCGTCAGATCCACGAATGCAGTTTAGAGGTTGATTCGTATCTCCTGGCACTTCACTTGTAGCTGGCGAGGGGTGAAAATCATGACGGTTGTTCCGCAGTTTCGTCGGAAGCCACATTGGCTTTACGGGGCAGTCCCTGCTCTAGTTGGCCGTTTAGACGAGTAAGAGGGAAGCAGTCGAAGATATTCCCGGTGATATTGGTCAACGAGATGTCTCTGTGATTATCACTCAGTTGCGGGTCCCCTTCCATTTGTAGAGATAAACGATGGTCACGTCTTTGAAATCCTGAGGAACTTGTCCTTGGCACCACTTTTCCTGGAAGAGTGATGTGAGTTCTGCCATCAGACGGAGCCCACCGTGCTTGTAGACTTCCGGTGGGATTGCGTTGGATCCCAGTGCATTCCAGCTGGAAATCTGTTGCACAGTCCAGATGATTTCTGGTAGGGAAGACAGCAGATCCAGGTCATTGTTCATGTCCACTTAAGGGAGTCAATCAATGTCAGTATCGGAGATGGCTGATGAGCAATTGGGGACACTTCTGAAGTGCTCGGCCCAGCGCTTCAGAATTTGCGATTTCTCTGTCGGCAGTTGTGTGCCGCCAGAGCTGAGCAGTGGTGCGGTCCCCTTGATGCAGGGGCCGTAGATGGCCTTGATGGCCTTGAAGAAGTTTTTCATTTCATTGCGGTCCGCATACCCCTGGAGTTCCTCAGCTTTTCGGACCATCCAGTCGTCCTGCATCTCCTGTAGAGGCGTAGATATTGATTATTGTGGCTAACTTGTCTCCCCGAAGAGGTAGGCGGAGGCTCATCAGGCGATTACTGATACCCTGCGGTAGATATGGCAGTCGTCCCACGATATCGTTCCTGATGTCAAATGCGACACCAGCATCGCGTC